>CAUHTR010003824.1:0-42586 GCA_959609185.1 Schmidtea polychroa | reverse complement strand
ACTATAGTGAGGGGGGTCTCGATGGTCCTGGGATTTTCAATACAAAAAAAAATTTTTCAATACAAAAACGATGGTCCTGGGATTTTCAATACAAAAAATTTTTTTCTATACAAAAATCCGACTACCACTAAAAAAGCCAACGATTTATCACACTATAGTGAGGGGGTCTCGATGGTCCTGGGATTTTCAATACAAAAAAAAATTTTTCAATACAAAAACGATGGTCCTGGGATTTTCAATACAAAAATTTTTTTTCTATACAAAAATCCGACTACCACTAAAAAAGCCAACGATTTATCACACTATAGTGAGGGGGTCTCGATGGTCCTGGGATTTTCAATACAAAAAAAATTTTTCAATACAAAAACGATGGTCCTGGGATTTTCAATACAAAAAATTTTTTTCTATACAAAAATCCGACTACCACTAAAAAGCCAACGATTTATCACACTATAGTGAGGGGGTCTCGATGGTCCTGGGATTTTCAATACAAAAAATTTTTTTCTATACAAAAATCCGATTATCACTAAAAAGCATGGATTTTTCTAGGTCAATTTAGGTGGGTCTCCTTGGTCCTGAGAAAAAGGTGGTCTACACTAAAAAAGCGTGGTAAATTTTTTCAATTAAAGTAAATAATGGTCCTAAAAAATTAAATTACAGTAAATTATGGTCAAAATTTTTAAATTACAGTAAATAATGGTTCTAAAATTAAATTAAAGTAAATTTTGGTTCTAAAAAATTTAAATTACAGTAAATTATGGTTCTAAAATTTAAATTACAGTAAATTATGGGTCTAAAAAATTAAATTAAAGTAAATTAATGGTCAAAATTTTACAATTACAGTAAATATAGGTCTAAAATTAATTCAATTAATAGGTAAATAATAAGTAACTAAGGTCAAATTTAAATTAAAGTAAATTATGGTCCTAAAAATTAAATTAAAGTAAATTATGGTCCTAAAAATTAAATTAAAGTAAATTATGGTCCTAAAAAATTAAATTAAAGTAAATTAAGGTTCTAAAAAATTAAATTAAAGTTAATTAAGGTTCTAAAAAATTAAATTAAAGTTAATTAAGGTCCAAATTTTAAATTAAGTAATCAATGGTAAAAAATTTTAAATAAGTAATAATTTTTAAATAAGTAAATTAAAGTAATAATTTTTAAATAAGTAAATTAAAGTAATGTAATAAGTAAATTAAAGTAATATTTTAAAATTTATTAACAAAAAGTTGAAGGTGTTTGAGAATTGAAATTTTTTAATGAAAATTTTAATGAAATATTTTTCAATGATAATTTTTAATGGAAATTTTTATGGAATAATTTTTTAAGTTAATTTTTAATGGAAATTTTTATGAAATATTTCTCAATGATAATTTTAAATGGAAATTTTTAATGAAATAATAATAATAATAATAATAATAATATAATAATAATAATAATAATAATAGTAATAATATATCAACCAAATACATAAAAATGAACTAGACACAAAAAACACAAACAAATAACAAATGTAAAGATATAAAATTTATTCATCCAATATTTGCTTGTAATAAGCTCTTCTTAATTCTGCTAATAAAATATGAACAACTTCTTTCATCTTATATTCTTGGCAGCATCTACATCTAAACGGACATGGTAATTTCATCGGATCCATACATACTTCACAATCGTCTATGCATTTAAATCTCGATTCTTGGACAGATTCGAAATGTCTTCGTATAAGTTCTTCTATATTGATCCCCGTTAATTGCTTGATTCTATAAGCTAATAGTTCCGGAGCACAATACGAAAGTCTGTTCTTTATATTCGGGAACAATTCTTCCATCTTTGTTAATATAGTCTGGAATATGTAAGCTTGCTTATCGTCATCCATTTTTGAATTTTTGTTATTGTAGATATTCAGTTAATTTAAACACAATTAATTAAATTAATTTAATTAACTTAATAAATATTCCAATATTTCTTCATTTGTTGTGATATTTATAGTTAATGATTTAATGAATTTCTGAATTTCTTGAATTTGATTAAAATAATCAAATGTTTTAATCCCTAATATAACAACTTTCCCACTTGAAAAAACATTTACACATAGTGGGTTATACTTGAGAATACGTAAAGCTGGAAATATTTCAGGCTCGTAGTAACTATCGGTTTTCCTTGACAATGCATTTAAATCAATGCATGTACCCATATCTAGCGTTAATGTAATTGATTGGATTTGTAAATCTTGAATCTGATATTTGAGATCGCCTTCCTGTAATGGTTTCTTACATCCCATTATCCTACATTTCCCGCTCTTGAAGAATAAAATTGGATATTTTCCACTTCTGTCCACGATATGTTGAGGTTTTCCTGATGGGAACTTCATTCCATTAACTACACATCTTCCTCTATAATTAATGTTGCTGATCATTGTAATTATTGTAATTATAAACAAATTAAATAAAATAATTTAATTAAAAAATGGAATTAAGAAATGACGCAGTATATCAAATTGTAGGACCTAGTGGAAGCGGAAAAACTTTATTTGTATGTAATTTATTACAATCAAACATGTTTAAATCTAAATTTAATAAAATATATTGGCATCGAGGTGCAGATGAAGAACATGGATTAACTCAAAACAGTTTCTGTAAATTAAAAAATGACAATAATTAAAGGATTTGATAAAAATTGGTCATCTAGATTACGCCAAGGTGATGTTATTATTATCGATGATCTGTACCAGGAAGCAAATAAAGAAAAAGATTTTAATAATTTATTTACAAAAATCAGTAGACATTGTGGAGTTACAGTTATTTTCATTACACAAAATCTTTTTCATCAAGGTGGAAGTCATAGAACACGTAATTTAAATGTCCAATATTTAATTATTTTCAAAAATCCTAGAGATCAAACAATAATAGATTTTCTTGCAAGACAAGCTTATCCAAATAATAGAAAATTTTTGATTGATTCATTCCAAGATGCAACAAAAATTCCTCATGGATATTTATTTTTTGATTTTACACAACAATGTCCAGATGATATGCGTATTAGAACTGATATTTTTAATATAAACGGTGTTACGATTTATAAACAAAACTAAAAACTAAATAAAATTAATCATGTCATTTAAAAAAGTAGTTGTTAAAAATCTTCCAAGTGTTTCGAAGAAAATTACCAAGAAAACAAAACGTACAAAGAAAACAAAAAGTGGATCAAAAAGTACAAAAACTAAGAAACAAATCAAGAAGTGGATCAAATTATAAACAATCCGTCACGTAAATTAATAATAATAATGAAATTTGAACGGAGTTTACCATATTTTAATGCTTTAATAAAGGCACCAAATTCGAAACGAATATCAATTTTACAATCTTTTCCATCATTTGTTATTGATGATTTACTTGAAGTTATTATAAATGTTGTCCGTGGTAATGTAAATATAACTAAAGCTAAAAGATTAGTATTGCAAAGACATAAAAGATCACTTTTATCTCTAGTTGATACAAAAAATCGTCGTCTAATGAGAAAGATAATATATAAACAAAAAGGAGGGTTCTTGGGTGCACTAATTCCTATAGTCTTATCTGCAATTAGTGCAATCTCATCATTAAGTTCTTAATGGGTATCAAGAGTTCATTACCAAATAAAAATATTGTAGATTTTAATATTTTGACAACTTGTTGTAATAATGAAGGAAACGTATCACAAAACCAACACAAAAGTGAAAAATGTGAAATCAAAAGTGAAAACAAAAGTGAAAACAATAGAGAAAAAGTTAAAAACAATATGGACAAACCCAAAAGATCCAGATGGTTTTGGTGGCGTAGAAAAATTAACAAAACGAGTGAATAATTCAAAGAAAGAAACTCAGAAATGGTTATCTAATCAATTAGCATATAGTTTAAATAAACCAATGTTGAAACGATTTCCAACAAGACCATACAAAACAATTGGAAACAATGATGTATGGCAAATGGATTTGATGGAAATGATACCTTATTCAAAAATTAACAAGGGGTACAAATATATTCTGACTTGTATAGATGTTTTTAATAGATATGCTCGTGCTGTTCCTACAAAAACTAAATCTGCAAATGAAATGGCTGATGCGATAAAAGAAATGTTTGCAGATGGTAAACCTATTAATTTACAAACGGATTTAGGTAATTATATTTAATTAATTAATTTTTAAATATATGATTTAGGTAAAGAATTTTATAACAGCAAAGTTAAAGAGGTTATCAAAGGAATAAACCACTACTCAGTATTTTCTCAGTTCAAAGCTGCTCATGTAGAACGATTTAATCGAACTTTAAGAGATCGATTGAAAAAATATTTTGTATATCAAGGTAATAAAACTTGGATAAATGTTTTGCCAAAAATTATTTTCAGTTACAATCATTCACCACACAGAGGATTAAAAGGACAAACACCTGCTGATTTTACTAAAAATCAACCAAAGTTAGAGAAAATCAATAAACCAAAATACAAGGTTGGTGATCATGTAAGAATTAGTAAAATCAATTCTTCACCATTCATCAAAAACTTTGATAATAATTGGAGTGATGAAGTATATCAAATTTTTAAAATCGATACAAAACAGAATCCTGTCATGTATGTGATAGTTGATCATGAAAACAAACCAATCACTGGTAAATTCTATGAACAAGAACTCCAAGTAATTCCTGCTCCTACAATATTTAGAATTCAAAAGATTTTAAAAACCAAAAAAGATGGTAAATATAAACAATACTATGTTAAATGGCATGGATATGAAACTCCATCTTGGATATCCGAAAATCAATTGATTAAATAAATATTATGAAAGATTTTTATATTATTTTACCTTCTAATAGTTGTCCTCTTATTTTCCCTGATAATGAAGCTAGTAAATTTAATGTCGAATTTCAAAATCCTATTTACTTGGATGGTGAATGGGAAGTAGCTCTAATGGACTTTACCTTTGTGTATAATACTTTTCCTTATTACAGTAATTCATTGATACAATATGAAAAAGTAAAGATGGATGAAGAAATTAAATATTTTAGAATAAATAATTCAAATCGAACCTTTGAAGTAATAAATCCTAAAAATACTCCTGAAGTTGACATGTTCATTGAAAGATATGAGAATTTGGTAGTTGTTTGTCCACATGTTCCATTTAAAATAACGTTTCCAGATTTTGAACATGCTAATAAATTTGGATTAAAATCAGTATCGGTTATTAGTGATAGTGATCATTTGCGAATTAAATTACCAAAATTTACAGAAGATAAAACAATTGATCAATTTGGTATAATTATAAGTGTTGTCGAAAAAACAAAATTTGAACATTATTTCGAAGATGAACTATACATCAATACTTTATCTGAAATACATGGTCAGTTAATGACAATTAATCCGTCTCCCTTTAAAGATTTAAAAATACAAAATAATGAATTGGTTAAAATAAGTCTTGCTGATAACATTTCATCAATAACCTTTGATAAAACTTTAACAAAAACATTGGGATTAAAGAAACAAAAATTTACAGAGAAAGAAATTATTGGAACAAAAATTCCAAAATTATTTAATCATCATCAACAAATGTTTATTTACTCAAATATTATCGAACCATTGACTGTTGGAGATGTAAGAGTTCCGTTATTGAAATCTATTTGGATAAAAAAATATGAACAAGGAGAAATTGTGCAACTAGAAATGAAGAATCCAATGTATCTACCAATTTCTAATTCTTCTATAAACAACATTGAAATCAATATACGAGATGATAGTGGAAAATTAATAAAATTTAGTAGAGATACAAAAACACACTTGACATTACATTTTCGTAAAATAAATGATTAAAAAAGATTTTTATGTGAATTTACCTTCTAATAGTTGTCCTCAGACTCATCCAAATAATGAAGCAGGTAAATTTAATGTTGAATTTCAAAATCCTATTTACTTGGATGGTGAATGGGAAGTAGCTCTCATGGACTTTACCTTTGTGTATAATTATTTTCCTTTTTACAGTAATTCAAATGTCAAATATAGTAAAATTGTATTACATACAAGTTATGAATACTTTTACTTTAACCAAGAAAAAAATGAATATACAATCAGTCACGACTCTCCATTTTATTTAATATATATTGATGGAAATACATTGAACATTAATTGTAAATATTTTCCTTTTAAAGTAGAATTCGATAGTATTAAAGAAGCGCAAAAATTGGGATTTTCAGAAAAAGAAATAACTTTTAAACAAACAATGAACCAAATCACTATTCCTCCAAATAATCGAAAAATAAAGTTTGATACAATTCGATTAACTATACAATATTATTACGATGTCGAGTATACAGATACATTCGAAGAAAATATCATTACAGATCTTTCACAAATAAATGATCAACTATCACTCTTTTATCCTTGTCCATTTAAATCTGTTGATATTCAAAAAGGAAAAATCGTTAAAATTGTAATGGATGATGATGTCAGTAAAGTTCAATTTAGTAAATTTTTAGCTAATAGTTTAGGATTATTAGAAGAAACATATACTGACAAACTTATTATTGGTTTTAAAGAACCTGATGTATTACAACGCAATCAACAATTGATGATCTATACAAATATTATCGAACCGATTATTGTTGGTGATACATTGGTCCCTCTTTTGAAATGTATTTGGGTGGAAAAACATAAAAAAGATGATTTAGTACAAATAATTGTATCGTCTTCATATATAAACAATATAGAAATCAATATACGAGATGATAGCGGAAAATATATATTTGGAAAAGAAGATAAAACATACTTGACATTACATTTTCGTAAAATAAATGAGTAATCCTGACATAATACATTTTTATAGTAGTAACCAATCGGGTGGTGATTTACCATATTTTGTTGGTAAACAATATGGAACCGGTTGGTTGAAGGCAATAGGTAGATTTGCACTCCCAATTCTTAGACGAATAGGAAATTTTGGTATGAAAACAGCTAATGACGTAATAAATAACAATGCAAATATCTTGCCTGCTTTAAAATCAAATGCAATTTCTGAAATTAAAGAATCATTACCAGCAGTGATGCAACATTTACCAGAAGTAATTAATAAAGTATCCGATGTATTTAAAAATGATAAAGAACAAAAAGGCGGAATACTTAAACGTCGAAAAATTATGAAGAAACATATAAACAAAAGAATGAAAGGATATGGTACCATCTTTGAAAAATGATTAGTGCTAAATCAGAATTATGTCTTTTTGATAGACCTTCTCCCCAAGCAGTGATTGAACATGGAGCATTTGAAGATATTTACCCAAGAAATTCTATTACAGATGCTGGTTCTTCTTCGATTCAATTTTACATAAACGGATCGCAGACTGAATATTTAGATTTGAATGATACTTTGTTATATATTCAATTGAAAGTTGTTAATAATTTAGGTGAGAATTTAGGCGAATCAGAAGTAATTCCAAATAATTTCTTCTTCCAAACCCTTTTTAAAGATGTTGAATTAATTTTTAATTCAATCAAAGTTGAAGGATCAAATGATAGATTTGCCCACAAAGCATTAATTGAAACACTTATAAATTATGACGGAGATACTAAACGAACATCTTTAGGTGGAATGGGGTATACTAACAAAGATCTTACGAGAAAAACATGGATTGAAAAAGTCAAAATCCTTTTCTTTATGTTCCCCACTTCAATTTGATTTCTTTGATCAACCTAAATATTTACTACCAGGTGTTAGTGTTCAAATTAAATTAACAAGATCAAATCCAACGCTTAGTTTAACTTGTGCGAAAATTGAACCGAAAATTTTATTATTAGACGCAAAATTAATGGTTAGAAGAGTTCGTGTTGAACCATCGGTTTTGGCAGGACATCAAATTGGTCTGTCTACAAAAAATGCAATTTATCCTTTAAGAAGCAAAGAAGTTGTTGATTTCTCATTACCTATTGGTTCTTCCTCTTTTTATAAAGAACAAATATTTGGAGATAGACGATTACCTAATTTTATACTTGTTGCATTTCAATCTAGTAAAAGATTTAGTGGATCGTTTTCAGAATCATTTTCTATATTTGATCACTTTAATGTCAAGTCCATAACTTTAAGTAAAGGAAGTGATTATCGCGAAAAATATAGTCAAGATTTTGAGAATGATGATTATAGTACAAGTTATATGCAATCGATTATTAGAAATATGGGTTATCTAAATAAAAATATGAATTGTGGTATCACCATGTCTGATTTTAAGAGCAAGTATCCATTCTTTACATTCGTATTGGCACCAGATTTTGATCTTCATCAAAGTCAGTTACCACAAAGTGGAAATTTGCGATTAGATATTAAATTCGCATCTTCACTTACTGAAGCTGTTTCTGTAATTGTATATGGAGTTTTTGAAAAAGAAATTCAAATTACATCTACTCGTACTGTTTTGGTATAATATAAACCAAATATCGAAAATCAATTAATCAAATATGAAGTAAGAATTAATTTAAATTATTTAATTATTATTAATTTAGTTCTATTCAGATACATGTTATCGGAAGAAAATTACTAGGAAAAGAATTTCTAGGTGTTTTCCCATTAGACAAAATACCTTATTTAGATGTCAACAAAGCAATAATTGTAAATACTCAATCTGCTAATCTGAATGGTGAACATTGGCTTGCAGTATACGTGAAACCAGACAAAATATATGCATTTGATCCAATGGGATTCTATTATCCACCTATATTAATCAATAAACTACAATCAATGTCAATGCCAATTGAATACAATCGAATACGTTACCAAAATCCTATAACAAAAACATGTGGACAACATTGTTTGGCTTGGTTAAAATCAATGAAATAAATTTTTATAATAAAAAGTTGTTTTTAAAATATTCACTAAAATAATATTCACAATTAAAATATTCAAAAAAAAAATATTCACAATTAAAATAATTTATTCTACAAAACGAATGGTTACAGCCAATAGTTATAAACATTTCTATAGCGTATTCAGTGTAGCAAACAATGCATTCCATTTTAATTTTTCGATAAGCATATAATAAAATTTTTAAATAATAGAGTAAGTAAATGATTTTTTATAATTTATAAATAAATCAATTGGATAAAATTAATTTAAATTATTTCAATAAATTTTTAGTTTATTATTTAAATTATTTCAATAAATTTTAGTTTATTATTTAAATTATTTCAATAAATTTTTAATTAAGTTAATTATTGCGCAAGTTATTTAATCCTTTAATTATTACACAAGTTATTTAATCCTTTAATTATTACACAATTTATTTAATCCTTTAATTATTACGCTTGGTATCAAATCCTTTAATTATTACGCTTGGTATCAAATTTAATTATTACGTAATGTATTAAGTAGAAGAAGAAGTATATAAATGATTTGTTTCTCAAATTTGGTCATAATTTGCTAGTACCAAGGATCGTAAGAATTTTATTTTTTTAATTATTAAAATTTAATTATTTTTAGATAAAAAATCAAAAATGAATAATAATGCAACAATGAAAAATGTTAAAAATGCAACAATGAAAAATGTTAAAAATGCAACAATGAAAAATGTTAAAAATGCAACAATGAAAAATGTTAAAAATGCTACAATGAAAAATGACAAATGTAAGTATTTTTAGCAATTTTTAAATAATATTTTAAAAATGATTATTAATATTTTTAATAAAATTTTAATTTAAGATAAAAATAAGGGTAAATCCCTCGTAAAAAATTTTTTAATAATATTTTATAATGAAATTAATAATATTTTTAAAAATGATTATTAATATTTTTAATAAAATTTTATTTTAAGAGTAAAAATAAGGGTAAATCCTTGGTAAAAAATTTTTTAATAATGATGAATTATTAACATTTTTAAATAATATTTTATAATGAATTTATTATTAATGATAATTATTAATGATATTTATTTTGAAATAAGGGGAAATCCCTCGTAAATTTTTTATATAATGATGAATTATTAACATTTTTAAATAATATTTTATAATGAATTTATTATTAATGATAATTATTAATGATATTTATTTGAAATAAGGGGAAATCCCTCGTAAAATTTTTTTATATAATAATAATAATGTAGTCTACAGTGAGCACGTAGCTACATAATAGTCTGCAGTGAGCATGCAGTACTCTTTAATATAATAATGTAGTCTACAGTAAGCACGTAGCTACATAATAGTCTGCAGTGAGCATGCAGTACTCTTTAATATAATAATGTAGTCTACAGTGAGCACGTAGCTACATAATAGTCTGCAGTGAGCATGCAGTACTCTTTAATAATAATCTGACCCTTATTAAATAATTATTAACTTTAAAATTTTTCAACAACATTTAAAATAACACTTAAATATTTATTCAAAAACATTTGTAATTTTCCAAATTGGTTTAATTATAACTCCATTTATCTTGACTCCTTGAATAAGTATTCGCACTTTTGATTTTTTATCTTCGTCTAATTTACACCCTTTTTCACAATTGATAAATGTAAATTTTTCATTAAAAATCATTTCTTTATTAATTAATTTAAGAATTTCTCCAAGATTTTTTCTATCTTCTTCCCCAATATCTCCAATTTGAATATTGAATTGACATGTTTTTAAATTAACTGGTTCCTATAACAAATTAATATTAAATAATTAAATAAAAAAAAAATTACCTTGAACGAATAAGTAATAGGATATTTCAAATAGTACATATTATATTGAAGGAATTGAATAGGAGGTTTACATACCATACCTATAACTGATGTACTATTTTCTTCTAATAGGATACTATTTATAGTAGACATTTTTTGTTAAATTTATTTCATTAAATTATCATTTATAGCAAATAATTAATTTTGATTGGATGCATACATGCAAAATTATAAGAAAATTTTAATAGTATTATTTTTATCAAATGTTTTAGCCAAATTTTAAAATGTATATATTTTTAGGTATACTTTACCCAAATTATTGTTCGTCGAAAGAACATAATAATTGCCATTCTATAATGGAGAATTATTATTCTAAAAAATACTATAATAAAACTTTTTTTATATGCCCCATATGTAAGATTAGCGAGCCCTTAACATATAGCGTTTTTTATAATAAGCATAAACAACATTTAGATAGGTTCAATTCTAAAAAAGATGCTATTTTTAAACGTCCTTCAACTATTGAAATAAATACTACTAATAAAAAAATTAAATTAAATACATTTGTTGAATCCCAGGTCGGATTAGTTGATGAATCCAATGATGGATTGTCTTTTGCTGAATCCAATGATGGATTGTCTTTTGCTGAATCCAATGATGGATTGTCTTTTGTTGAATCCCAGGTCGGATTAGTTGATGAATCCTATAATGAATTTGATAATCTTTCACTCGACTCTTGGGATGTAGATGAACCCAATAATGAATTTGATAATCTTTCACTCGACTCTTGGGATGTAGATGAACCCAATAATGAATTTGATAATCTTTCACTCGACTCTTCGACTACTAATGTACAAATAGGAGGTAATGTACCCATAGTACAAAAAGATTTAAGGGGTACACATCAAATTTTAAGTCTAAATACAAGTAACTTGAATATAAAGGAAATAATATTTCCAGAACAATTAATTATAAAATTACGAGATATTATTAACGAATTAGGCTCCATCAAAATTCAATTCGGAATAACAATCGAATTTGAAAAAGACGGGGAAATAAAGGTTAATAATATTTCGAATTACGCAAAACCTTTAACTGCCTCATTTTTTGACGAAGGCATTAGGGAACTAAACGAGAAAATAAGTAATATCACAGAGTTAGGAAGTAGTTGGATTATAAAAAAAATAACTGAAATTCACTTCACCATAACGAAAATAAGTAGGTTAAGTAGATTAAGTGGTAGGAGTTTCATTGAACTACCTACTTGTCTAAAAAATAAAAACTGCTTAATTAATGTAAAAAACACCGACGATTCATGTTTTTTATATAGCATTTTAGCTATTTTAAAATATGATGAAGTTATTAAACAATATAGAAATAGAACATCCAGTTATAATTTATCTGAGTTAATATATAATCCATTAGACTTACCAATGAAATTAAAAGATATTAGAAAATTCGAGGCCAAAAATCCTGGTTTAATAATTAACGTTTTTTCTTATGACAATAACAAACAATTAATAGATAATTACGTTTTAAAACACCCCCATTTAGACATTATACATCGTTCCAAAGTTTTAAATGGAACAGTAATTAATTTACTTTTATTAAATAAAGGGAACAATTTCCATTACATTGCTATAAGCAATTTAAATAAGTTACTGAATTGCCACATAAACAATAGTTGTCCTACACGCATACAATCAATATGGTGTCATCGTTGTTTGAATGGTTTTAAAAATAGAAACGCACTAGAAAAACATGAAATATTATGCAAACGCAATCAATTAGGAACTACTCTTTATACTTTCCCTCAAAATAAATTCTTACAGTTTACTGACTGGTGGAAAACAGTAACTCCTCCTTTCGTAGTTTATGCCGATTTTGAGGTTATTTTACCTTGTGATAATGATCATTTTCAGCGACACATGCCAATATCTGCTGGTCTTTTACTAGTAAATAACTTTGACGGATCTAAATCTTATCAGCAGTTCATAGGTTTAGATTGCGTCGAGAGTTTTTTAAGTGCTATAGAGGATATAGCATTAAATAAGGTTCTTCCTTTTTATTATAAAATGGGTAGGAAACCAATGATTAAATTAACTAAAAATTAGCAACAACAATTCATTAATTCAACGGTTTGTTATCTTTGTTTGAAATCTATCGTGGATCCTGTTAGAGATCACGATCATTTTACGGGCAAATACTTGGGTGCAGCTTGTAGCACATGTAACGTAAATAGAAAAATAAATAAAATTTTGCCTATCGTATTTCACAACTTGAAGGGATACGATATGCATCATATACTTAAATATGGATTAAATAAATTTAAAAATTGGAATTTAGGGTGCATCCCAATAACTACGGAAAAATTTATATCTTTGATTGCTCATTTAGGCAAAATTAGTCTAAGATTCATTGATTCATATCAATTTGTCAATGATTCTTTGGCTAAAGCAGTCAAAACTTTGAATTCTTTGCCTTTTACTAATTCTGCTTTTTCTGGCACCATAGTATGTGAAAAAGGAATCTTCCCTTATAATTTCGCCACTTCTTTAGATGTCCTACAAACTACGTATGAATTACCACCAATCTGGGAGGGTGTCACTGAGCTTGAGTATGAAAAAGCTCAGGAGATTTGGGTAGAATCTAATTGCAGAACTTTATTAGATTATATGATGATCTACCTAAAACTTGATTGTTTTCTTTTGGCTGATTTCTTTCATCAGTTTAGGTTGAAATCAATTGCTCACAATAGATTAGAGCCTTTGAATTATTTCGGAATTCCAGGTATGTCTTGGTCTTCTGCATTAATGTCTTTAAATGAACCAATTGAACTCATAACTGAAAACGAAATGTTTAGCTTTTATGAGGGTGGAATAAGAGGCGGTCTTACTTTTGTGAATAAGCATTACGTAAAAACCGACGAGAACACCGAGTTACTTTATATAGATATTAATAATCTTTATGGTTGGGCTTTAAGTCAATCATTACCTTGTGGCGAATTTTGTTGGGTTCTTGATGGATTTGATAAAATAATGGATGAATGTAGGAATTTAAATCTTGAATCTTTGTCTTATGGATACACACTTGAAGTTGATCTTGTAATTCCTTCTGAGCTTCATGATAAGTTGGATGATTTCCCTGTAGCTGCTGAAAAAATGAAACCTGCTGGGTCTAAGGTTGAAAAATTATTATTAACTCATCTTCCAAAATCTAATTATGTTATTCATTGGAGATTATTAAAATTATATTTGGAACTTGGTGTTAAAGTAACACGTGTAAATAGGGGTGTAAGATTTAAGCAATCTCCAATTTTTAAAAAATATATAGATACAAATACGGAATTACGGTCAAAAAGCATAAATAACTTAGATAAAAATTATTATAAATTACTAAATAACAGTTTATACGGCAAAACAGTTGAAAATTTAAAGAGAAGAATGAATCTTCGTCTTTGTACAACTGCCGGTAAACTTGTTAAATATTCGTCAAAGCCTACTTTTAAAAAATCAATTAAAATAGATGATAATTTAATCGCAGCATTATTGAATTCAGATTCTATATGTTTAGATAGACCAAGTTACATTGGTCAATCTGTACTTGATCTATCTAAACTTAGAATGTATGAATTGCAATATAAGGATCTGGAATCATTTCGCAATGAGTTTAATTGTAAAATTAATATCGTTGCAGGTGATACAGATTCTTTTTTCCTCGAAGTCATTAACTGTAAACTAGAGGTTCTTTTACCTGCAATGATTCGAGATAATTTATTGGATACTTCCAATTACAATAGTTGTCATTCCTTATATAGTAAGAACCTTGATTCAGTCATTGGAAAGTTCAAAGACGAGAATAAAGGTCTTAAATATAAGGAATGGGTTTTTCTTAGACCTAAATGTTATAGCTTGTTGGGTGATGAGGAAACAAAAAAGGCTAAAGGTGTAACATTGAAAGGTAGTGACATAAAACATCAGTCATACCTGGATTGTTATAACACTAACCAGATTTTTTCGGTTCCTCAGACTAAAATAACAAGCAAAAATCATCAAATTTTTACAATTAAAAACACAAAAATAGCACTAACAAACAAAGACGACAAAAGGGTTTGGGTGGGGAAAAATACTAGTCTTGCATATGGGCATGCAAGATTAAGTGAATTAAATATTGGAGAAAATGTTGGAGGAATTGTTGCAGAAAATGTTTCAGAAATTGATGGAGAAGATGAGGAAGAATTAAATGAAGATTTTGGAGAAGATGAGGAAGAATTAAATGAAGATTTTGGAGAAGATGAGGAAGAATTAAATGAAGATTTTGGAGAAGATGACATCGATATCGATGACGTTATTTTGTCCGATGAGGACTAATTTTATTGAATAAATTTTATATCTTTACATTTGTTATTTGTTTGTGTTTTATGTGTATAGTTCATTTTTATGTATTTGGTTGATATATTATTACTATTATTATTATTATTATTATTATTATTATTATTATTATTATTATTATTATTATTATTATTATTATTATTATTATTATTATTATTATTATTATTTCATTAAAAATTTCCATTAAAATTTACTTAAAAAAAATTATTCCATAAAAGTTTCCATTAAAAATTAACTTAAAAAATTATTCCATAAAAATTTCCATTAAAAATTACTTAAAAAATTATTTCATTAAAATTTTCATTAAAAAATTTCAATTCTCAAACACCTTCTATTATTTCAACTTTTTGTTAATAAATTTTAAAATCTTACTTTAATTTACTTATTACATTACTTATTTAAAAATTATTACTTTAATTTACTTATTTAACTTTAATTTAAAATTTTTGACCATTGATTACTTAATTTTTAAATTTGGACCTTAATTAACTTTAATTTAATTTTTTAGAACCTTAATTTAGTTATTTGAGCCCATTCATTACTAATTGAAAAATTTGGACCATTATTTACTGTAATTTAATTTTTAGAACCATAATTTACTTTAATTTAATTTTTTAGGACCATAATTAACTGTAATTGAAAAATTTGGACCATAATTTACTGTAATTGAATTTTTAGACCCATAATTTACTGTAATTTAATATTTTAGAACCTAAATTTACTGTTATTGAAAAATTTGAACCATCATTTACTTTAATTCAAAAATCTTAGCCCATAATTTACTTTAATTCAATTTTTAGACCCATAATTTACTGTAATTTAATTTTTTAGGACCATAATTTACTGTAATTTAATTTTTAGAACCATAATTTACTGTAATTTAATTTTTTAGGACCATAATTTACTTTAATTTAATTTTTAGGACCATTATTTACTTTAATTCAATTTTTAGACCCATAATTTACTGTAATTCAAAAATTTGGACCATAATTTACTGTAATTGAAAAATTTACCACGTTTTTTAGTGTAGACCACCTATTTCTCAGGACCAAGGAGACCACCTCACTATAGTCTGAAAAATCCTTGGCTTTTTTTAGTGTAGACCACCTTTTTGTATTGAAAAAATTTTTTTGTATTGAAAATCCCAGGACCAACGTTTTTGTATAGAAAATTTTTTTTTGTATTGAAAATCCCAGGACCATCGAGACCCCCTCACTATAGTCTGATAAAAAAAAATTTGGACCAAAAATCCCTGAAAGCAAAAAAATGAGTTGGGAACAATTGCGTAATAAAAAGTTGGGAACAATTAACCCCCCCCCCCGGGGGGGGGTAATTGTTCCCGCGGGCTACTATCTACCTACTATTAAAATATAAGTTTAGTGTAATTTTGACTAATGCATATTGTTGCTATAATCATAAATATATAAAGAAATATGTATATGGGATTGATGTAATATAGTGTTTCCCAAACTTTTGGTACTGCGTACCACCTTGATCATTTTCATTACATAATGTACCCATTTGCTTTAAAATTTTATATAATGATTAAATTTTTTTATAATATCTTTTTTAAAATATACGACCTTTAAATTAATAGCATTAATGAAAAATTAAATACTTTTATAACTGAAATATTGTAAAATAAAAAATACTATACTTAATTTATTATAATTAATGAGAATGATGAAATTGCTTATGCTGAGATAATACTTCATCATAATTTGGTTCTCTATTGGTTAATTTTAATCTTAGATAAGATTCTATTTATCGATTTAATATCTACAAATGTAGAAAAAGCAACTTTACATAAATATGATGTTGGAAAACTAAAGATGCATTTCATAGCCTTTTCTGATAAAGAAGGATATGTTGATTGTAGGTGTAACCAGAATGATGGTAAAGAGCATTTCATATGCTTATTTTTCAAAAAACCATCAAAAAACTTATTTTGCATATGATAATCCTTCTGGCATCGATGTTATATTTCTAATTATTTTTATTTATCTTTTAATATTTAGATAATAGAAGATTGAAAAGGACTGCATACCCCCAAAAAATCCATTGCGTACCCCTAAGGGCACGCGTACCCTGGTTTGGGAATAATTACATAATAATTACAAAAATACCTAAACTGACATACAAGTCACGTAAACCAAATGTGAATTTTTAGCTCAATATTGGTACTAAAACATTGGAATTAAAACCAAATATCCAAAGAAAATTTGTTTTAAACATGAATTACGTAAGTTAACGATATTTTACTTATCTTAACTGGCACAAAGCACAATAAATACGTATACTATATTTAACATAAAGTTCCTATTTCAAGTTTATATTATTAATCTTTTCTTGGGTGTCCCCAATCCCATTAAATACATACTTAAATTGACGCAATAAATAATACCACATAGATCATTAATATATGCTATCTATATATGTTGTAATCTTTATAAATTAATCCTGGCTTCTTTCAAGAGGATATATTGAAAGCTATTAGACTACTATAAGTTATCTGATGTATATCAGAACCTTGCTATTAATAACCTTTTCTGATGGTCTTGCGTCATGAAACTTGTGATAACAGTATTCCTTTATAGGAATAATGTTCAAGGATCTGTATATATTTTGCATTTAATAATTATCATAAAGACTCAAAAATAAAGTGTGAATAATGACAACTTAGAAAGATTATGATAAATTTCAACTTGAAATATAAAATATAAATCTAAAATCTAAATTTTTAATTAAATTTTAATTAAATTGAAAATTTTAAATAATGGAAGTTAAAATATAGAAACTATGATTAAAATCTGTAATTATAAATTAAAATTCTAAATTAAATTATTTTAATTTATCCCATGATGAATTTATTTATTTTTGCAGTTCATTAAAACAAAATTAATGACATTTTTCAAGCGCAAAAAAATTAAAATAATATACCCATTAAAAACGTAGAAATTTCAATTAGTTATGATAAAGTTAATTTATATTTATTAATTTTCAATGATAGATATTTTAAATATTTTGTTGTATAGTTAATAATAAATTAAATATTTAAAGTGTTATTTTTTAATAAATTTACTTTGTTCTTCAATATATTATTATACAACTTTCTTATAGAATAATATTTTTAAGGAATTAAATATATTTTTTAAAATTAAAGAAAAATTAAAGAAAATATAATAAATGTTTTACTAAATTGTGGAAGATTAAAAAATATCAAAAACTTGCAAAAATCTTTTTGGAATACTTTATAATTTATTTAATGTTTACAAAATCAGAAACTTATGAAAAATTAGGTAAATTTTGAAATATTCCTAAATATTCCTAAGGTAAATTCTGAAAAAAGCAGAAATGCCAGTGGTACTGAGTAATGTAATTTAAAAAGTAAAATAAATTTCATGAAATTCCAATAAAAATTTGAGAATAAAATTAAATAAAAAAAACAAAGTACTTACAAAGTCATGAGCATATAATAATAGTACAGTTTAAAAAATCACGAATAAAATCTACATTATAATATAACGTCTATTATATAGCATTAAATAAGCATGACATGTAAGAATTATGCAAATAACATCCTAGCATTACTAGAAGTCTATTTAGATACATTTGATTTGTCATATTATATATTTTAATTACTCTCGTTTATAAATAATATTTATAATCTTCACCATTGATCAAAAAAACTGTATATTTATTGAGATATTAATAAACTATCATTTAAACAAATATATATATATATATATATATATATATAGTTGTTCATTAAATTCTCGTACAACTCCTACAAAATAAGCAACAAAATGTCCAAAGGCAAAAATTAGTTATAATATTATTATTTACATATTATAAGATTTTTACTTAAATATCAGCTATTGGTAGAAGTTTTAAATTTTCATACTTGTTAGTGATATAGCCAATATATAAAATTAAAATGAAAAACTAAAACTTTTAATAGACTAATTAAAAATTAAAAAAATAAAAACTTATATTTTTTGGGGAAGGGAATTAGTAATCCGTGATAAAAAAAAATTTGAAAACATATAAAATAAGTTTAAATTAATTAGAGATTCCTAGGAAACCGAGAAACTGATAAATAAATTAATTAACCTCAGTAATTCATGGGAAACCCAGAAATTACTGAAGAATCTAGGGAATGTCAGCCGAACTGGGTAAAGAGAAAATTTTAAAATATAAATTGTTTATCTCAAGAAATGAGACAACAAACCGATTGAACAAATGGTAATGCCGCCAGTATTTCATGAGCATCTCAGATAACGAGATGACAACTCCCATTAAAATGAAATGGTGAATGGGGGCAAATCCCTATAAAAGCAACTGATAATACATAAAATAGTCAGTAGCCGATTAAGTAAAAGTTTAATTAAAACATATATTTTGTAAGCGGACAAAGAGAAAAACGGGGAACGAGATTAAAAGCGATTTATTCGAAAAAAGTTAGCCAAATCAAATTTGTATTTATTTCAGAGATGATATAAATAATAATATCATCATTTATTAACGGTTGGAAAATCAAGTAGTAATCAGTTTTTGTTTGAATAAAAGTTGTTTTGTTGGTATAAAATGAAATTAGCAACTAGTGATCTAATTCGAAGCGTGCTTTATTTAACAACAAGAATGAATTCCATTTAAAATAAGTTTATTGATGTGCACGACAAAATTTAAAACTTCGGACGACGACAGAATAATTAAATTATTTTAAATGTCTAACCTTTTATTATAACACTTTCTGAGGTATAACACTATTACATGAAATTCACATTCACCTATAAGTATACTACTTAGGGTTCGTATTTTGATATTTTATAATCAATTGGTTTATTTGCTCTTAACACTTTGACTACAATTTATCCTCTTGATTTCAATGAATTCACATAACATCAAATATTATTTATTCCGAAAATCAGTATAATTTCTCCTAAGTTCTTTTTAATTTCATTCATTACTAGCATAATCCATGGTTATAAAGAGTTTGACCACTTAATAATCGTTGAATGCCCAACATTGGTGATCTATTAAATTAATGCATCTTCACAAAAGGTGAGTACACCCTAGTGTTATATATACTAAGGGATAACCGAAGTCAGACCCAGAATCAGGACCTCACTGGATAGTGGCTTCAACTAACTATTTGAAATCTGCGCCACCACGGACAACTGATCCGAATACCAGAAAGTTATTCGGGAGCCTTATTTTTAGCTATTTAAATTAAGCATTCAATGGCAGATTCTGATTGTGCCACGAGCTTTGAATAATACACAAATTCTTCAGGACATGATTTTGGTGAGTGATAATATAGAAACAATTGCAACTGTTATATTTATTGTTAATTATCTGCAGTAATTTTCAAAATATTAGAAACATATAAGGAAGTAAATTGTCTCGATTACCAACTATTTGGACCGTATCCGGAATCTGTGAGGTGTTTTCAGCTGAGAATTAAATATTTCAATGATTTATTAAAATAATTTTAAATGATAAATAATTGACTATTTAAAATTACTTTTAAAAAACATTTTTAAATTGAATTTTTTAAATTTTTAAATTAAAAAATTAAAAAGCTTTTATTAGAAAATCATTTTTAAATAAATATATTTTAAATATCGAAATGTTAATAAATGGTTTATGAAATATTTTATTCAACGCTGAAAATTTGTTTGGAAATTATATAATATTTCATTAAATAAATACTTGGAATTATGACGTTAACTTTTGAACCGGATTTAAAAAATAATTTAGAAGATGTGTAGGCAGCTTCTAATAATCAGAATTTAGAAATACGGCATCTGGAATCGACAGAAAAAACAAAATATGTTATTATTAATTTCATTATTAATTTTAGTCTTTAATATTAATTTTTATTGTTAGTTTTTCATTATTTTATATCATTATAAAATTTATAAAATTAGACTTATTAAAAATATTTGCAATTATTTTTCTAATTTTCTATTAAAAATCATAAGATAAAATCAAATATAATGTATCAAATAAAAAACCCAATGTATTAAAAATGGTAATTAGAAATTGAATAATTACTAAAAGATTACATTAATCTACTAAATTTGATAAACGATCCCAAATCAAATGCACGCGAAATTAAACACAGAATGGATTAGATTGCAGTGTTTTAGAATTATTATTCCCACAATATATTTATATATATATTAATTATATAAAAATTAATATTTTTTTTAAAAAAACGCACAAAATTGTTATTATTCTCATACTGGTTTTTTTTAAATTAATATAAAAAATCAAGTTAAATTTAAATTTAAAATTTGTTTTCAAACCAAAAATTTAACAAACATTAACATTATCCCGTATAATAAATATACAACGTTAAATTATTTAAATAGATTTAAGATCCCTGTATACTGGGCACTTATTAATTATAGGATTTAAAGATCTAATTAGCAACGCCTTGCACGTTGCTCGTTCCCAGTAATTATTCAAAGTTTTCGCCAAAATCTTAAAATCAGAAATACTTATATTTTTACTGGTTACTAATATAGGTCATCAGTCTATTCCGTCGGAAATGCTCAAGAACTCGAATGCAGAGATGACGAGCAGTCTCTCCAATGTATGTGGCATTACATCCATTACATGGAAATTGATACACGAGTTATGAACACAAAGCAACTGGAGTTGGAGACTTATTAGTGAACATGCTACCAACCTTGCAAGACGTTAAAACAATCCTACATATAATCTTATCGACATGTTTAATGATCTTTTACTTGAATTCTCCTAAGCCCTCTGAAAAGAATAATACTAAAACTAATTTTTTATCAATGTGCTTAAATCGAATTTTTTTCTTCAAAGTAGAAATATGAAGGTGATTCAAGTTGTTAGGACATCCCCAACAGCACCCTTTGTTACAATTTACACTTTCATTTAAAACTGCATATGAAATTTCAGACTATTATTTAACTTGTCATTTACAAGAAAAAGACAGTTGTTTTTATACATTTATATATAATTTTGTGATTAAAAAAATTGATTTAATATCATTTTGAACTCTGGCAATTTTTATTAAATTATAGTCTAAACAATAATTAAAAGCAAATTCGATGTTATAAATTTCTTCTGACAATAATCGATGTCCCCGGTGGTCTTTTGAAAATTGACAAAAGGGAGGGGGTCAAACAATGTTTTTTGGAGACGCCCTTAATGTATGCTCCCTAAATTTAATTTAAAGCATATAATTATAATATTAATTATTTTTTCATTCATATTAATATACCAATGTAGATTTAAGTAATTAATGTATTGACTTGAGCGATATAATAATAATTAAATAAACGAAAAATAATAAATAAATTGATATAAAGCTAAATGATTAAATTAATTTCATATTTACTATTAACTAATTATATTTCAATTTTTTAATTTTTTAATTTAGCATTTTTTATTTTATGTAACTCAAATCAAATCCATAGTCATAATGAAAAAGAATGAAATGTTAACAGAAAATTAAAACAAATGAAAACTGAATTTTATAAGATTTTTATAATTCTACAACAATTAATTTCAGTAAGTTCTCGACTATAGATCATTGTTTCTTTATATTTAACACAAATTTTAAACACTGATTTTTCGCGTGTTAACTTTTTAACCAATCGTTTACTTCTGAAAACTGGGGCTTAATTTTAATAGTTGGAAATTTATTTAATATTTTAAAAAACAGAATGGAAAATGGAAAAAAAATGTTGTCATTCTATGAGAGCTAAATGTTGACAAAAAAGTATTAGAAGTAAGGAGTTTCCAAAGTAATCTAAAAAAGGTTGGTATCTATGATTTGTTGAAAAAAAATATAAATTACAAGAAATAGTATACCAATGAAACACGAAAATTCAAATTAATTAATAAATATTTGAACAAACAAATAATATTTCTAATTTGTTTTTATTAACTAATTTAATTAATAAAACTATTTTCATATTTTTGATAATTCTCTTTAAATCGCTAAAATAAAACTCAACGTTTTGAGCATTTTGTATCAAACAATATGATTTCAAAGATTTTCCACAATGCAAATCTTAAATATTTAGATAAGGAAATATTTATTTTAATTTGATTTTAATTCTCACGAAAATAAATACCCTAAAGTTTATTAATTTTATTATTTCAGAGATAATTTAATATTAAGATATTCAATATTTTTGATTTTTAAGTTAGGAATAAATGTAATATAGGGAATTTTCTTTTTTATACTTTTTTAATAATTATATTTAATTATCCGTCACATTGTTATTTTAACGGTTTTTTCAATTTACATTTTCTTGTTCTTTCGAATTTTATAAATTTCTTCTGTTAAGTTATTAAATCTCAAAAGGTGATATTTATAATTTATTATGATAAAGTATATGATATTTAAAACAAATTACTTAGCGATATAATATTTAACTTTTTGGGTTTTAGAAAAAATTTACTAAATGTGTACATTAAGTGGTTAAAAAATTTAAGTTGAAAAGCAAATATTATTTCATTACAGTGGTAATTTATCAATGTTATTATTAAGAAAATTTTGAAATTTTTAGGATCTGTCAATAATAAAATAAAAAGCTTGCAAAGTAAACAAAATGGAATATTTAATTTTTTTTTCATAACTTTCAATAAGAAACTGACAAAAGGTAAACATAATTAAACAAATATTTGCATTTATTTTCTGATAAAAATTCAAAGAAGAATTATTATTAATCCAACAAAATTGCTATGCTGAATTTTTAAAAAACTTTATAATAAAATTTTAAAAAATTTAAATTTTAAATTTGGCTTTATAAGCTGAAAGAAAATTCCATTTTCTTTGAGCAGATAGTTTGGATTTTTTAATGAAAAAAAATTCGTTTTTTTATTAACATGCAAAACTATGCAAAACAATGTAAAACTATTATTTTGTCCAATTCATTAGGAAAGAATGACCAGTAATTTGAGATAGGGCGATAGTGATTGAAGAGGATGTGTTTGCCTGTATAATTTATGAAGGAGGTTAGATATTGAATAAGATATAACAAATGGCCATGAATAATCTAAAGTTTATTCTGCTAAATCAATGTTTCCCATTCATTTATGCATTGCACCCTTGAATAATTTTAGTAACTTGAAATTTTTAACTTTAAAGCTAAAGTAATAATTTATTTCAGAATAAAAGTAAAGATGCCAAATTAAATTTAAATAATCAATTTTTATTAATATGATAAGAAAGTGATAATCAAACATTATTTTCACGATATATTTAGACAGTTTTCCTGTCATCATCAGGTAGAGATAAACTATATAAATTAAGGATTTTTAAACAAATTTATTAATTTTATTAATTATTAATTATATAAAAACATATTTTCTTTTATAATAAAAACATTCTTTTAAAAATTATAATTAAAATTTTAAAATTTTAACATTTAGAATTTAATTAAATAATTCATTAATTATTTAATTTGACAGCAACAATCCATACATACAACATACAAAAAATTATTACATGTTCCCAATCGACATTTTTTAATAACTTTTTAAAATCAGACATACCTATTTTACTCTTACAGCTTCTTATTGTGCTCACTAATATTGTAATGACACATGCATTATGAGAGACTTCCCGTCATCTATGTATTCGAGCTCAATATCATTATAGACCGAAGGCATTGACCATTTGTCTTTCACGTGACAACCAGTTGACTTCCGCGTCCTGGACCCCCAATACAGTTGATAGTCTTCCAAGAAGTGTCAAAAACCTTTTTCAACTTTAGAGGCAATGTTTTTGATGCCAAAGCATGTCAATGAAGAAAATAGTGGGGACCTTGTTTAATTAATGCAAAAAATATTGATTTATTTTCTAGCATAACAAAAGCACCGTGGGTACAAACTATGAGGAAGAGGAAAGATTCTAAAAGTTTTAATTAGAAATTTTGTTAAATTTAAAAAGTATTTTTATCGAAAAATATTTTATAAAGAAGATTGAAATTTAGCAATTTTAAAAATATTCTTATCAAAATATTTTAAAAGAAAGACTGAAATTTATTTAAATAACAACCAGAAGAAAAGATAAGTTTTTGAGTGCATAATTCATTAAATAAAATTTATGGAGTTATCTATTAATTTTCACATCCATATTAATGTTTTAACGAATGAGAATCTTAATATGGTGGCAGCGGTAAACACCGACGCGATCACCGAAAGATTATTGCCAAAGGTGTTTTGTTAACTTGATGACTTAGAAGAAGCGAGATTTATTTCGATGCTTAATGCATCACGCATAAAAAAGAACAGGAAAGATTGATTGTATGTATGATCGACGAGGATCTATTGTAGAAATATGCAAAAACACTTAAAAAAGCAGAAGGATTTCAAGCTAGGTTACGAATGGAATTTGATTATGAAAATACGTAATAAAGAATATGGAAAGTTTATTGAATTATAAAAAAAGAGGCGAAGAGATTGAAACATATTTTAAAAAAGTGGAGGACCTTGTTGACAGGTTGTTTGAGAATAAGAATTCGTCGAAGAGAAAATAACAGCAAAGATGTTGATAGTATGTGCTGAGAATAAAATAAGTTGAGAAAGAAGTAATATTGCGGAAAATAAAAAGCACAGAGGAAATAAAGGAAACATTAATTCTGATGGATAAAGTGGAGAAACAGAGAGATCAGATAAACGCCATGAAAAGTTACGCAAGAGTGGTCTATCATGAGCCTCAGAGAAGAGGACAGTAATAACAAAAAGATGAAAGAGAATAAGGCAGGTGACGAGAAGAATCAAGTGATGCCTATGCCACAAAATAGGCCACACAAAAATAGACTGTCCAGTAAGAAGTAAGACACAGTGATAGATGTGTCACAGAAGCGGACATAAATAGAAATTGTCCAGATAAAAAAGCGCCAAGATGTTTTGGTTGTGGGTAAGAAGGTTATATCAAGAAATACGGTGTAAAAAATGCAACAGAAATGGGAATCCTGCGTAGGGACAAATGAAGATAATTTTAGTAGGCCGTACTCAAACAACAGGGATCCACCAGTAGAGGAGTTGGTTGGAACCATATACTAACAGAAATGTGGATAGGGATATCTTCAATGGATAGAAAAGTGTGAGAAAGTACACAGGTCCCTAAGTAGAGAAAAGTTTGAAGATGAAGTAGGAAAGAATTGGAACGATTGAAACGGCCCAGGCGGTAGAAAATTTGTATAACAAGCTACAGGGAAGACCTAGTGAATGGGAAAATTTTTGACAGCTTATTAGACACCAGAGCACGAATAAACGTAATGAGTGTTAACTGTTTTAACAAGTTACGAGGACAACAATTGAATGAGAAGCGACGATAAGTTACGATGTCTAAACAAAAGTACGATAGAGATAATCGGAAAAACAAAGGTTCAAGTAACTATCGGAGATATTTCGAACGAAGTTAGATTTATTGTGGCAGAAAATGTAACACCAGAAGTGATTGAAGGAGTAGAATTACAAGAAGCATTTGGATATAGGCTGGCAAAAAAGAAAGATATTGAATCTAGTGAAAAAGACAAGAACTATATTTGTAACATTGATGCAAAATCCGGCAGACAAATAAAGGATGGAGAACGATCGACGCGAGCGTTGGAACACCTAAAGATTAAGGAGGATAGTAAATTAAAGGAAATAATAACGAACAGTGAAAACGTGTTTATGGCATTAGGGATGTGGGTCGCACGCATTTGATAAAACATAAGATAATTATAAAAGGTGAAACGATAAAAATAAAACCATATCGTCAACCATTGAATTTGGAAACAAAAATTGAAGAAGTATTACAAAATTTATACGAAAACTGGATTATACGGAAATGCAACTCCCCAATGGAACACGCCGCTGATTTGCGTATGGAGAAAAGAGAAAAAGGATATTAGGCTATGCTTGGATTTCAGACAGCTGAACACAGTAACAGAGAGTCAAGCATTTCCAATGCCAAACATAGACGAAATGTTGGATTTGTTAGCTGGGTCCTTTTCTTTAGCTAAATCTACCTTGGCAATGCATACTACCAAGTAACGTTAGACGTAAAGGCACAAGAGAAAACAGCCTTCTCAAAAAATAAAGGGAAATTCTGTTTCGATAGAATGCCGTTTAGAATTGCTGCAGCACCAGGTACGTTCCCGGAAATGATGACAAAGGTAATAGGAAAAATAAATGGAGCAATGGTGTATTTGGATGACATTCTGATTTATTCGAACAGTAAAGAAAACCAATTATACGATACACAGTGATGTATTAAAAGCAATCGAGGAAGCAAGACTAAAAATGAACCCAGAAAAGTGTCAAATAATACAGAAAGAAATCAGATTCTTAGGACACATAATCAGCAAAGAAGGAGTACAGACCAATCTTTCTAAGATTAAGGCTTTACTTAACTTTGGGAAGCCAAGTTGCATAAAGAAACTCCGAAGCTTTCTAGAAGATTCTACAATGAGTATGCAAAGAAAGCAAGGATGTTAGAACAATTATTTAGTGGATCGAGTTACAAAAAACTGGAATGGACTGATGGAACGAATAACGTATTCGAGGGATTGAAGTTAGCACTCACAACGGCACCGATCCTATGCTTTTCGGATCTGAGAAAGGAGTTCATTATAGATACCGATGAAAGTTTTGATACCATTGGAGCAGTGCTTTCACAAAGAGATGAAGATGGAAAGAGAGTAATTGCGTATGGATCACACACGATGACGAGCCATGAAAAAGGAGATTCACGTTAAGGACAGACCACAAGGCGATCACGTCTATGATGACAATCAAGAAGCCATTTACTTCACAATTTCAAACCTGGATCAATTATTTGAGCAGTTTGGATATAATCGCTGAATACAGAAAGGATGTTAATCACCAAAATGCAGACATGGTGTCCAGAACTAAGTGTGAAACGTGTTATTGTAAGTCTCGAAGGTAAGTAATTAGTATGTAAATGATATGTAATATTGATATACTTGTGGTGACGAATGCTATTATGTTACCAGAAGCTTGAAGAGCCCGATAGAGTCACCGTTTAAAAAATTGTGACGGGACAATCGGGGTGCGTGTGTGTAAAACCTGCGAAAAAAACGACAAATAAAAATGATATTAAAGTAATGTAGAAACAACGAACTAGTTAACTATTACAAACTTTATTAAAAAATATTATAAAAACCTTATAGATTTCAGGGTTGGGAATATTGAGAACTGTTTCAACCGGGGATCGGTGGCGAAAATATTTGTCCTGTTTTCTTTGTATTTATATAGGTTTCTATTTAAAATAATTTGTGCAATTAATAAAAGATTTGTTCAGTTTTCCTTGGATTAAAAGTTCAATGAATAAAAGATTTAATCAGTTTTCTTTAGATTTGTACGAATTCCAGTTCAAATTTAATTTTCTTCGATTTTTTTTTAATTTTTCAATATTTGTATAGCGATAATTTACCATAGTAAATTATCGCTATATAGTTTCTTTAATTAAGTTCATAACGAGGCTTACGCACAACGAAATGGACCAACGTCCCGTCCCCTTGTTTAAACATAAAAAAGAACAAGGTTGTACATTACACGTGTGTTCAATGTCAAATGACCCACGAAGAAGTTAAGAAGGGAAAGATAAAAACTAGATTACTAGACTCGATCAGAGAAGAAGGTAGAAGCACCAATCAATAAGGAAACTTTGAAGAAGAATTACGAAAGAAAACGATGATACTAGGAAAGGAAATACAAGAAACCATAAAGAAAATACATAGACTATTGTGTCATACTGGATACGAGTTTATTGTGGGAAGGCGTTTGAACCAGGAATGATGAGAGAATTCACAAAGATGCTTGATATTAAGTTATGTTTTTCGAGTCTATACCATCACCAAACAAATGGACAGATAGAAAGGCAATTCACGACAATACGAGAGCTGATAAATGCTACTTTACAGGACAGAAGGAAGGCGGATTGGGCAGAGATACTACCAGAAGTCGAATTTGCATTAAATCCAAACAAACAAAAAACGACAGGGAAAAGCCCGGTAGAGATAATTTTTTGTAAAAAGATTAACAGGGAAAAATGGTACGGGTCAAGAGAAAAACAGGTAAAGGAAGAGCAAGAAGAACAAACAAGGAGGAAATTTCACGTAGGAGAAGATGTGTTAGTAAAATTAAAAACACGCAACAAAAGCTAGGACAGATATGAGGGACCATATAAAGTGATCGAGAAAGTGCATGACAGATGATGTATCTTAAGAAACGAGAATGGTAAAAACATCGAAAGGAACGTGGAAAAACTTAAAAAATTTCTTTAGGGGATATGAGGAAGTGGAAAGATTCTAGAAGTTTTAATTAGAATTTTTGTTAAATTTTAAAAATATTTTTATCGAATAATTTTTTTAAAAGAATATTGAAATTTAGCAATTTTAAAAATATTTTTTTCGAAAAATATTTTAAAAGAAAGATTGAAATTTGTTTAAATAACAAACAAAAGAAAAGATAAGTTTTTGCGTGCATATTTTATTAAATAAATTTTATGGAGTTATCTAGTAATTTGCAAACCGATATTAAGGTTTTAACGGATGACAATCCTAATACACACAGAACCAATAATTATTACATTTAAACCGTATTTTTGAAAGAAGTCATTCACACATTGGAAGGCATATTTTTCTTTTTTGGTTGTTTTCAGATCTTTAGAGAAATCTTCCATCATGACACCATAATGCACATACCTCACTAATGCGATGAGTTGACTGCAGTTTGCTACACCAGTGGTTTTGTTAAATTGGCAAAAGATTTTCAAAGAACTAACTATATTATCTGCGATAACTTTATCCAAAATGTACAAACTCAAATCACAATTCAACTCCGAATTATATTATTTGATAACAGCACTAATTCAAACTTGTTTATTTTTCTTTTCTAATGCACACGGGTTTATCATCTCTTTTACAACTTTAAGAACTTCTTTCGATTTCCCTCTCCGATTTCTTTTCAATTGATATTGTATTTATAAAATATTTATGAATTAATAAAGATATCAATGTTTTTTAATATCTTAACTGATTCATAGTCAATATTTTATAATTATTAATGGTTAATATGTCTACATAAAGCATTTTTCATCAATTTAAGTCCATGTTTTTAATTTTGTAACTAAATATTTTTTATATTATTGAAAATCACTTGAAAATGGCAGTGCCGAAAATTCGTGAATATCAAAAAAACATCGATATCTTTACTGATTCATAGTCAAGTTTTTTAATAAATACAATGTCAATTGAAAAGAAATCAGTGGTGAAATTGAAAAAAAGTATTGATTGTTATATTGTTATAGAAATCGAAATGTTATCTTACACCTCCTGATTGGGAAACCTTGGGAATGAACCATTTAAAAAGGTTATAAGTAATAACTATTTATATTTTCTATTTATAGATAATATTAAACTAATTTTTGTAATTTAAAGTTTAATAAAAATATTAGAAACTATATAAACTTTAGAAATAATTATGAAAAAAAATTTATGAAATTTAGAAACATACTTTTATTGATTATACTAAAATATATATTATATTCATATTAGATAAATGTACAAATATTGTTCCACAGGTAATGTTAAATGACAGGTAAAGCAAACCAACGATGCTTAATAAAATTTAATGTCGTAGTCTGGATAGTGGATTGCTTTAAATAGCTTCAATTATCCTAATGTTTTGAGAAAATATTAATATTACTTAGCGCTCAAAAATAACAGCACTGTCCTTTTAGGTATATCTATTTTCCCGTATTTCTCGTGTTAATATATAAATAAGGAGATCTTAATATCTATTATTAACATTACCATAAAAATTTAGATTATTAGTCGCAAGTAGATTTGTTTCAATACGAGAAAACTAATCAATTTTAGAATTTGAATGAATAAATAATTATTAACTCATTTTAATTATTTATTCATATATATATTATTTCAGTCCACTAATTTTTATTTTAAAGATACTTTACAGAATTATCATATTAAATATAATTTGTTCAATAAAATCAATTAGTAAAAACAAAATATTATAAATATATATATATTGAATTTGGAAAGATGTAAAATTTAATTGAAAATAAATTTTTATCAAATGTAAAATTAATGAGTTTAATTGAAAATTTTATTTTGATTAATTTAAATTCCGTTTTATTACAGAACACATGTCAGAGATAATATTAAATGATAAAAATTTTTATTTCACCCATATCATATAGACATTATAACATTTGTAAAATGTTCAAATCATGCGCTTTAATTATTATTTTTAGATAAATTATACAACTAAGAATTTAATCTCTTCATTGAATAAAATAATTCTAACTTATTTACTCTCAGACATGTCGATAATAAAAGAAAAACAAAGTCACTTATTATAATTATATAAATTGCAATTTTTATTATAACATAACAAAGTCCGTTTAAAATAACTGAAATACATAAATTTTAATCACATTACTGCTGATATTTATTAAATTTAAAATAATTAAAAATATAAAAATACTTTTTTAATTTTAAATTAATTTCAATGATATTAGCATACGTGTCATTTACGTGCGTAATCTATTGATCTTTTAACATATAAAGCATTTCCTTTTTAAACTTAAAACTTGTCGATATTGTTTCTAGAATCTATTTCTCTTAAAACGCCCAAGACTTCAGCCATATTTATTGGTATTATGGTATAAAATACTTTGATATTGCATGTTTAAGATCACAGAAATTATGGATAGCAATAAGTATATTTAGTTATCACATTTCTTTTATCGAAAAATAAATCCTAAATTTTGATTAATTAAAGAAAATGTAAATTTACAATATGATTTCATAATGTTTTTTCATTTGAATAATTACTTTTAAATAAACGAAAACAAAAAATATATTCGAAATATATCTGACATCAGTGCCAATTACTGTATACGGAAACCAATAATAGTTATAATCTAATACAGTGGTTCTCAATTAATATAAAAGCGCGGAACACCATTCACATGATTCACATAGATCGGTCCTAGGCCTAATATTACTAATATTAATCAATTCCTTCTTGATAACTGGGATTATCTTCGCAGATTAATTATTTGACAAATTTCATCAATTAGGTTTTGATTAATTTGTAAACTTTAACTTGCACGCTTTTGTTAAGGCGTCTAATAAAATATCTTTTTTGTCAATTTCTAACATTTTCACCATCATTACCAATACAAAAGGAAATTCGATTTTGTAATTCTCAGAAAACATATATATCCGTCTCAGAAACATTCATAACACCAAGTCCAAAATGACCTTTTTCATAGAAGGGTTTGAGGTATGAAGTCAGTAAATCTGTGGTATGCGGCAGCAAATCACTGACTTGATCAAATCTATTTTCTTGACAAATCCTTCTTCAGTTGTCAAAAGAGGTGAAAATCATCAGAGTCGAAGTAGGGACTGTATAGTGGGTGAGATACAAGTGATAATCTTAATGAGCCAATTGTTGTTGTTGTTGTTGTCACGTGGGATGAGTGGGTTTGAGCATTGTAATGCAATAACCAGAGTTCATTATTTACTTTTTTTCTGCTGCTTTCTTCTTTTTTCAGAAAGGCGCTACCAAGTTTTTCAAATCGTGAACACAGTTTTCTGTTGTCAATTTCATTCAGAAAGTTATGCAACATATATTTAGAGACGTTTGAACGTTGTGGCAGGTCTCTTGTTACAATGCGACGGTCGGTCATGATGATCTTCATTATTTGTTTCTTCTCCTTTCCAACTTTAACAGGTCTGCCAGGCATTTTTAAAATCAAAAAACACTAGTGTGCCCATTCTTACAATCACGCATCCAGTTGTAAATAACTGCTTTACAAGTGCATTTACTCTTGTAAACATCATGCAGTTGTGCAATAATTTTTATAAACTTTATAGCGCTTCAAATTCAACATTAACTTACATTTTCTGATTTAATAATGAAATAGTGCAAATTCTTTTCCAAACAAAAAAAAGAAAAAGTGAAACATTTTTCATTACATATATTTATTTTATCTAGTAATTATTTCCTGTCAAGTCTAATCACTTAAGGGTCACCTCACATATATTACATATTAATGTTATGTACTCGAAATTATAATACCTGATAGTGGTAATAATACATAATTATATTTGTTTGTTAGAAATATTTCCTTTGGTTAACACCGTATTTATATTGTTTTATTTGATGAAGATAAATTATAATCTAAATGGAACCAAAATATATTAATAAATAATTTTTCTTTTTAAACTAACAAAATATTTCTTCATCAAGTCTAAAAGAGCGAAATAAATTTATTTAATAAAAAATAGAAAATCTAAATGTATTATTTATACTTTTAAATATTTTTATCATAGACAACTATTAAAGTAACCAAAAATAATAATTGACACATTTTGTTAAATTAATTTTTGTCAATTTGAAATTTTATTTAGAAATATATTTTAACTGTCATTTGTGGGGAAATGGTTTATATTTCCATCACAATTTTCAATAGGATATCCACATTAATTGTTTAAAATTATATGAAATTTTCGTTATTTTATTTTTGAGTTTCGTTACAAAATGTCGAAACAATGTTTAACAAAAATTTTTATTAGAATAAATTAATAACAAAACTATAGTTTGAAATTTAAAAAAAATTTAAATGTTTTTATTGAATAGAAGAATTAAAATTTTATGAAAATTTCAAACAGGAAGTCAGTAGGAAAGTAATTTAAATTATGTTTGAAACTAGAATAATTGCCGTTATTTATTTTTTATTTTTGTACTTAAATTTATTTGGTATTAAATTATTAAATTTATTTTTTAGGAAAATAAAAAACATTTTATAATCATAAAAATATAAATTAAATAAATACGAAGAATTAAATAAAAATATATATTATAAAATTGTAAACATAATAATAATTTTTAATTTTATTATAATTTTTGATAAACAATGGTATTTTTTTATTTATTCCTTATTTATAATTTTAATTATTTATATAATAGTACAATATATAATAAGCAAAATCTGAAATTTTAATGAATTTTTTCGCCAGCATATAAAAGTTTGGAAACATGTGATATATATATTTGTATTTCTTGCCCGCATTGCTAATGTATATATTCCAAAGAAAATATTTGATATGCTGTATTTATTTAAAAGAAATTTCTAAAAATTTCTTAAAAATTCTTAAAAATTCACGTAATTTTCTAATTTTATTAGTGTCAATTTTTGAAATGAAAAATTAGTTAAGATTTTTTTTATAATAAAATAATTTATAATGAAAATAAAATAATTTATATATTTATACTTAATTGTTTTTTCTGTTTATTTCACGCTATCGATCAATATTTTCTATTTACTAAAGATTTTTCCAATACTTCTTAAAATTCAAAACGGATTAATTTTCTAAAAAGCCTTTTGAAGAGTCTTTATAACTTTAATCAAGCATTCTAATATCAAAACAATTAAAGTTCCAATTGTCAAATCATTCTCCACTATTACTTTCTATTATTTTAATAATTACCTAAATATAACTAAATCTGCTAATTATATTTCATTTTCACTATTCTTAATTTAAACAATCCAAAATTAATACAAATTAATGATATCTTAGTAGCAGCATTAATTAAATGTTAAACAAATAAATCAAGGGTTCCCAAAGTGCGGCCCTCGAACTTTTTTTTTAATTTGTGTTATAATTTTCAAATGCAATTTCAAGTACAATTCATAAATAAAAAAACATTAATTAGGAAACATTTTCTTCTAGATTTTTTCAATGCAAAATCTTCAACAGCAACTTTAGAAAGTTATTATATTAAATATCATATTTATTATAATCCTTACTTATATTATATAAATATATATTAATCTGCAAATAATTGAATGATGTAATAAGTTTTATAATAATAATACAAAATTTGGGGTCACTGCCAGTCGGGCCCTAGGCTTCAGCCTTGCCAAGGTAAGTGCATAAGGGTAAGTGCATACATACAATGTTCTCACCAAAAGATTTAATTTTGCAATCCTTTTTTATTAAAAAAGCCCAATTCAGTCAATCATTATTATTTATTAAATTTAAAATCATTTTTCGAAAATTTTAGATTAATTTTGTTTGATCTGATTTATGAATATAATCAAAAAAATGTTGAACAGGTTATTTTCTTTTTGTTCATAACTCAGTTTTAATCATTGAAGCTTCCAAACATTGCCCATCAGAAAAAAGGTATTTCAACAAATGTATTGTTAACTGGTATTTAAAGTATTTTTAAACTAGTTTTGGTAACTCGGAAAAATTAGGTGTCTCAAAATTTTTACTCACATTTGGTCAACTGATAATTTGAGTTTTATTATTTCCTCTTATATGCGCGGAGCCTATTTCATCGTATAACGTATCTTCTTTCGAAACGGCTATTAATCTATTTTTTAAAGACTGCTATAACATCATCGTATTTTAGTTCATATTTTAAATTAAAGATACTAAAAATGCAAATGAACTTTTAATAACAATAAAATTTGTTTAAATAGGTGAATTCTTTGCTAGCTTCGAAAATAAATCTTGTTCTTCGTGATTTTGATAAATATTTTAAATCATCATTAACTTTACTTCCATACTTCTTAGTTAATCTAGTAGCTATTTTGTCATTCAAGTCTTTCATTATATCATATAAATCGTTACTGACTATATTACTTTTCCCCAAACTCAATATTACATCGCTCAAGATATTCAGCTTCAGATAATCCATTCTCATTGTCTTTTATAAATTTCCAAATTATTGTTTCACATTCTTCATCACCAATCCTCTCAAAATATGAGTGCTGTGACATAAAAGACAACCACTTTGTTGACTTTTTTGGTATTCCATAAAAAGTACTTCAAAAAACATTTTAATTCTTCAGCACGTTTTGGAAATTCGGCACAAACCTTTAAAATGTTTCTTTTAGCATTGTGAACTATATGGCACTGGTAGATTGGTTTAATACTATCCGACGAAGTTTCTAAATGTTTTAGAGAAAATTTTATAAATATCAACCGATCCCTCCTGAAAATCTTCCAAACAATCATTTAACTTATTAACTTATTCCCTGGGTTACAGAAAAATAACAAAACACAATAAGAAATATTTGCTTGATCACTTATTTGATGAATATGTAGCAATTGAATAATAAACATCATTTTTAATAGCAGTTACAACCGTTTCAATTTTTTTGGGAACAAGCATATTTTTGACTTGAGTTTTCTCGCAATGCACTTTTTTCGCATTGCTGAGTTCTCATAAATTTTTGAATTTGATTTTACTTCATAGTCAGTGTTTAGGTTGCTATGATGATAAATGCTTACAAGTTCAATTTCATAATCAGGTTATATTGGAACTATTGTACTTTTCGTTATTTAGTCATTCTTTATTAAAAGATGTTTCGTATTTCTTTGCTTTTTTCTTTGGGGACATTTTACTGTTTTTCTTGTTCGTTATTTAAAAGAATTTAAAACAAAGCTATACTAATAATAATAACAAAACCATAAATAAATTAGTTTAAAATATCATCTTGATTATGTAATTTCTTGTTTTAAAATATTTGATCCAGAAAAAACCTTTACATAACGAATAACGCATTATACACTCGGTAATTTCTGGCGGCTGGCGGTAAAATGGTGTAGCTGCGCAGTATTCCTAATCGGTCCAGTGATTATACTTATTATTATATTAATATTATATTAATAATATAAAATTTTAACATATAAATAAGAAAAAAATAATTTAAAAAACGGAGATTTAGAACTTAAATGGGTAGAGGCTATAGACAACAAAAACCGGAGTCTCCGGATATGAAGTAGATAGGTAGCAGACCTAACTAATTTTATTTATATTATTAACAATTTTTACAAATAAACTAATGGAATATGAGTGTAAATTTTATATTATTACATATTATTTATTTATATCTGATAAATTTATGATAACCCACAATAAAATTTCTAAATTGTTAAAAATTGAAATTAAATTCTACTTTAAGTCGTAATATATTTGATAAGTAAAAAATTCACTAAAAGTCTGCCATTAAATATTCAATAAAACAATGATGACAGAAATATGCCAAATGAGAAATATTAGTATTATTATATCAACCTCTAAATAAGCCACTTGTGAAAAATTGAATATATATTTCATATTTCATTCATATATTCAATGTTTAAATTTTTAATTTACTGAAATTTCCAAAAATATTTAGTCAATAGTGTAATAAAATTTTGGATAAAACATGAAATAAGTAGAAAGAGTTCAACTGGTTCTAGGACAAAATGGTAGAGGACAAAATGGTACGGACAAAATGGTACTAGTATTAAANGGACAAAATGGTACGGACAAAAATGGTACTAGTATTAAATTATATAGACTTAACTTTGTTTAAATAGAATAATAAGTTTTTTTTTCAAATGCATTTAATTAATTATTGCCCTAACACATAAGTAAGTTGTTTTTATTTAGCATAAATGTCTGGCTCTTTCCGTCTTTCGTTTAATAATATTAAAAACAATCCAAAAGTCTAGACAATATATAAATTATAATGAATAAATAAATTTAAAAAAAAACTAGTGTCAAACATCTAAGACTATAGGCATACTCAGTTACAATGTTTCGTTTATGCTTAAACAGTAAAGACTTTTGCAATACAGTGTCTCTCAGACAACATTTATATTGAGCAAATATGTAACCGGATCTCCTCTTTAGTTCATCTGCTTCATGCGCCTCAGATTCAGTTCCTGTGACTGAAGTTCACCAGGCTTTCTCTTACGTTAGCCCGGTGTACACTGGCGCGTTAGCAAATGTGTATTATTATTATTCACGGTAGATTGATTTTGTTGATTACGATTATTTGAAATAAAGAATATTAAAAAATAACATATTTGGCCGTTGCCTTAAATATGCAGGTTGGTAAAATTTTAAACTTCCAATTGAGCTAATTTTCTAATAACAATTAGTCTATCTAAAGTGGCATGGTATTTATCAAAATGCATTTTTATTGGTTATTCTATCAGTTTAGTTCGTTATTTTTTTATTCATTTTGTCCTCATACCATTTTGTCCGTACCATTTTGTCCGTACCATTTTGTCCTCTACCATTTTGTCCCGCCACCGTTCAACTACATTTTCCAAAAAAAAAATAAATAAAAATAGAAAGTTTTACAAAGTAATTGATTATATGTAAATTTATACCCCATATTTATATTATTATTATTATTTTTATTATGCAATATAATGTTGTAATGGTTGTTATATAACTCATATTACATGTGATGAGACAATAAAAAATAACAGAATAAAAAACATAAAAAACATATATTAATTTTCTTTAATGATATATTAATTTTATAGATTACCTGATACTTTCAGAAATTTATGATAATGGAACCAGATATTGATAATATTACATAATAATATAAGCGACGTTTTAATGGTGTTCTGATCGTGGCCAATTTTAAATTGTCTTTTTATGAAATATAACAAGTATAAAATAAAATATAAAATAAAAAGTACAAAATAAAATAATATATAATATCATCATATGATAATAAAAAAATCATTATATATATATATATATATATATATATATATATAGGGGTGTGTGTGTAAGAAAAACAATAAAAAATATTTTCATATACAATTAAAAGCTAGAACAAACTCTAAATTATTATTAAAAAAGCGTTACAGAAAGAAACTTGAGAAAAATAAGTATTAAATATTGTCTGAAATTAGTGTAAGATACAATTAATTCTGATACATGTTTTTATAGATATCCTTACAATTATGAATAAAAATATGCTGTTGAAAATTTTCGCTAAATTTTAATAACTATTAAATTACTGATTATTATTATTTCATAATTTCGAATTCTTATTAAATTAAAAATAATACAATTCAGATGTGAATCAGATAAGAAAATTTTAATAAAATCTTGCATGCAATTTGAAAATTTATTATTATTCATATGATTATTACATTAAAAATTTAGAATGTGATAAAACAAAAATTTAATATAGAAATATTTTAAAAAATATAATAATTATCAAATTTTATTTATAATTATAAAAGTGTCATCACTCACGTTTACTGATTATGTTTTCACAATGAAATGAAATGGCAAAATTCTCGAAACATAAAACAATGGTAAATAATAATGACGATATAAATTATTTTATGTTATTTTGATTTGTTGAAAAATATCAAATAGGAGTAAATTTATAATAGTTTTTTTTATTTTATGAATCAATTGGTTAAATAACTACATTATATCTTCAGAAATATTCCACCTTGACGGAGAGAGAAATATGAGGAAATTAATGTGAAAAAATGCATCTTTTCTGATGTTGTTTATGAGAGTCAATGTGTAGGCAAATTATTATATTTATCAGTTTCTTTTTTGTACTCAGATTCCTGGGAGAAAAATAAATTATGTTACAAACACAGCGTATAATTATGATAAAGGGTTGTTTTTGAAAAACAACAACAAAAAATTTATGTATCTTGAAATTCAATTTATAATTCTAATCACAAAATATGTTTCTTAAAAAATTATTATTATATTATAACAATTTATCAATAGTTGTTTTCATTTTTTCTTGTAATTTATGATATAATAGAAAATGCATGTTTCATATTTTAGCATGTATTAGTATTGGAATAATACTAAATATCAAGGTAAACAATTATTTAAATAATAAATTATTATTATGAGATAATAATGACGGATTTTCTAGTTGTTTATACAATCATATTTTTCTACTGGATTTGAAACAAACAAAGTTTATAACAATTTAATTTTTAACACTTTAATATAATCTATGAGTAACACCTTACACTGGGGACGTTTTGTTAGTTGAAGGGGCAATTTAAAAATGAGCCGCCTACGATGATTTAAGGGGAAAAATTTTACATCACTATGACAACTTCGTTTAGGGGTAAGTACTAACTAAATTCTTCCACCCCCACCTTCCTCCCACTAAACAAAAAACTAACAAAGCACGCCTACATTGGTGTAAGAAAAAACTTTCACATTTATACGAATATATTTAAATATAGCAGGCAAAGTTATCTTTGCCGTATATGTATATTTAATAGTCCGAATTCAATAATTAGTTTGTTTTGTTCATTCATTAAAAGAAGCATATTAATTATTAATTTTGTTGAGTTATTGGGTTGGTGGTAATATTTAAAAGTTACCAATCAAATCTCTGACTCTAAAGCGTGCTTTACTTGATCCATAAAATAACAATTCTCAGACAAAATTAACCTTTATTGATTATTACAATTGATTACACGAATTAAAACAATACGATCAATTCAATATTCAAATGGGTAATTACAGTATTTTCCCGCATATAGCCTGCATCCTCATATACCCGGTAGGTTTTTAAGTTTTGTGTAAAAATTAACCAATACGTAGGTTTGATATAACCCGCGTTCATATATACCTCGCACCCACCACTTTATTGCAGGCTATATAAAATTCAATATAACCAGCGGGTTATGTGCGGGAAAATACGGTACACAGACCTTATTACAACACTACGTGAGGAATAGCTTTACTCGTAATATTCCCAAATACAACAGTCACCAGCCGCTGACCTGACTCAATAATTTGATAAATTGAATTGAATTATTCTTTGCTTTAACTTGAATTTATTCGGTAATACTTTATACCTTTCTTACTGAACTCAATTTTAGCGCAACGTTTAGTTTCACTATTTTATCTTATTTTTATCTTTTCTACTTTTTCTAATTTTCTCTAATTCCAAATTATTTCTTCACTATTTTTTTAATTTTTCCTTCGACTACTACTTCTGATTCCATTAAGAAGACTTAAATAAACCTGAAGCTAATAATTGTATTGCAATTAACAGATTCGGTCGAAACATTTTAAAAATTTATATGCCGAAGTTTGAGTTATTATCTGCAGGAAAAGTTTCTAAGTACGGCATTTTCTCAATTTTGTAAAGAATTGATATTATTAATTAGACTATTGAACAAGAGTAACATATATGTAAATCGGTGCAAATAAAATTAAAAAAAATCAGGTACTAATCAATAAAAATTAATAAAATTCACAAACGAATAGAAGTGCAAAAAATTAATTAATAATATGAAAAATCATTTTTTCTCGGCATACAAAGTACGAAACAAAAGATTATAGAAGAAAAAATTAATTTAAAATAAAATGCGTGTCTCAACGTAAATAATTAAATAAAAATTAATGAATTAAAATATTATTGGTAATATTAATCATTTCTGTAAGAATGTGAATTATATGCGTTTGACAGGCGTATAACTTTCCAGCATAAAATGATTAAAAATGAACTTGACTAAATTTGCCGTTGTCGAAGAAAATAATTTGAGATAATCTTACTTGAGATTAAATACTCCTAGATTTATACTTTTGTTCATTGAATTAATTCAATGAATATTTTAATTAATATGTAATAATAATCATTGAGGTAAGTGAATGATATAAAAGATATTCTTAAATCAAACTCACTTTTGTTGAACCTTTCTATAATTTATAACCATATTCTATTTATGATTTTAATTTTTATATAAATTATTATATAAAAGACTAAAAATTCGTAAAAGTAAATTAAAAGTAAAAAACAAACTAAATTCAAAATTCGAAACATTTTCCAGACAATGCGAACAGAAACAGGACTGTGGAATGAATTATTAAACGAATTTTAATTAATTACTTTTAAAAAATAATAATAATTGACTTAAAAATTATTGATTAATAATTATTGATAATTAACACTAAAACGAAAAATTGTTTTAGAAATAGTCAAAAATTAATACATTATTACATTAATTATTACATTAAATTATTAGATTAAAATATCTGTTCATTTTCTAATGAAATAACTTTCTTGTCTTTAATTAAAATATCATTTTCAAATTCTTTCATCTTAGTCACTTTGATACGGTGTAATATTGTCAGTTTTTGATATTGTGTGATATCAAAAGATATATATATATATATATATATATATATATATATATATATATATATATATATATATATATATAATAAATTTTTGACTATGAATTAGTAAAAATATCGATATTCGGCACAGCCTTGTTCAAGTTATTTTAATCATTATCTATTAATATTGAGAATTATTCTAATAAATACAATGTCAATTGAAAAGAAATCAGAGGTGAAAATTGAAAAAAGTTTTTATAATACAAGAAAAACATAACACTGGACCGATTAAAATAAATAAATAAATATTAAGAAAACTACAAATTAATAATAAATTAAAATTACGGATCTCAAATTCGATGAAGAACTTCTGGCTCAATTTTCGATGGTCCAACATTTTGGACAAAGTTAAAGTTTTCCAAATCTTTGGTAACAAGTAATAGACTTTTTTATAACAATAATTCCTCGATATAGTTACCATTGACGTCAGTGACACTTGATTCTATCTTTTTGAAAAAGATTACTTTACATTTTTCCAATAACGAAATTCAATTT
>CAUHTR010003823.1:0-42940 GCA_959609185.1 Schmidtea polychroa | reverse complement strand
TTGTAGATCAGCTTGGGGAGAGCTGGTTACGGGGAGATCGAAAATGCATGCCATTTAGCCATTCCTCGCGTGTGGAGAGAACCAACTAACAACACTACAGACTGCTACCTCTGGATTGTCGATATAAAAAGATATAAGAAAATAACGGATAGATCGAAGCAAACATGATATTCCGTCATCAATTGCACCAGTTCCACATAATGATCAGCTGCCAGTTCCCATTCCATCAACCTCATTATCGCGTCTATCCGATAAAGATAGTTCAACAGATGAATCTGAACAGCCTTTCTGAACAGCCACATTTTCCTAACAAAGCGAAATGGATGATTTGGTGCGAGACCTAAGTTTATCAAAGTCTGGAGTTGAAATATAGACATCCAGACTGAAACAATGGAAAGTATTGGATTCAACGTGCATGATTTCAAAATACAGGAAAAGGCATCAGCCTCTTTCTCAGTTTTATGAAATATCGGATAGCTCGTGTTTCTAATATGTGGAAATCCCACTTAATCCCACTCAAGATGTTGCAAATGTTTACAAAATATATTTTAAGTTCCACAAGATTTTATAGAAATTATTTTGAGTTAAGGAAACTATTCTAAGTTAAAGAATATTTTATTATTTATTTTTTTAATTTATTGTCAATTAAAATTTACTCTATTTTAATATTCCTATAAGCAGTGCTATTTTTCTGACGGCGTTCCGGCATTATTTTTCGCTGAATGATTTTAAAAAATTGACATATTTTTGGTTTTTTGTCATATTTCTATTTCTGACATTTCAAATAGTCAAATTACAATTAAATTAAAAGTAGTAGTCGTACGCCAAAGCGAGTGAATCATAACTCCGTGCTTTCCTATGTGTTATTACTATTATATAAAACACGCTCACGGTAAATATACGCCATTAATATACTACGTCATTACTAATAACTAATAAGTGTATATTTTGTGTCCTGCATAATAATTTTATTTGTTAGCTAATTTCAGCGTCATTTTTTTTGCATATAAAGCAGTGGTTTCCAGCCCGGTAGGCTAGGAGAGGCGCCAAAATTTTGGGTAAAAAAATAATTTTAATACCATAATATTCACAAATAAATAAAACTTCATATTGTAACGAAACTGTAAAATTCAGTGAATAAATACTTATTTTCATTATTATTACATTTCTATACGTACATTTAATTCGTATATAAAAATTATCCGAAGAGGAAGATTTTAAAATTGGCGCCTTTGCAACGCTCTGTTTCGGTTTTTTTAAGTAAAGAAGTTTTAATTATTAGAATGGACTAAAACCCAGTTAAAAGGAGAAAACCTTTTGTTTTTTAAGACTTTCTTTACTTCCGCCATATATGGCGACCATACCGGTCAAGCGCTTTGGTTCTGGGTGGTATTACTTTGTTAGATGAGGCCACATTAAGTCACAAGTGTGACGGCATCATCATACGCGCGTGACTAACGAATCACGATTCGACCCCACCTAAGAGCACCCACCACTTACCGCTTTCGTGGGGATTTTATTTACTCCCTCCTCTCGGCCAACCAACCCCACCCCCTAGTTGCATGTATACGTCACTCGTCGCAAAAGTGTTAACTAAAGCGAATTGGCGGGGTGTGTTATTGTTATTATCGTGATTTCTTTCTGAAAATAATCGTTAGTATATTTTCATATTTATATTTAATTATTATTTATTTTAAATTATATCAATATAATATTTTTAGACAAATGGATAAATTTTTGAGTGGGTATAAGAGAAAAGTCGACAATAATGAAGATAATGATGCTGATACAATTAGGAATAATATGAAAAAAGGAGGTAAACTCCCAAGAAAGGCAATACTGTTCATCGTATTTATCGTTAGGATTTACAAGTGTTGTTATAGATGGCTCGGAAAAAACCAATGTGTTTGTTGTGTTTGAAAGTCTTGGCTTCAGATAGTATGAGACCAGTAAAATTAAAACGGCATCATGAAACTCTACACCGTGAATATGTTAACAAGCCCATAGAAGAAAATTGCACGAGATAAATATTCAAAAATAAACGTTCAAAAAAATAGTTTCAGTCACACCAAAGGCATTATTGGCTTCGTACCATGTCTCATACCGAATTGCGAAATGTAAGAAACCACATACAATAGAAGAAACCCTAATTTTACAAGCAGCTGTTGATATGGTTCGAATAATGTTCGGCGAATCGTATGCAAAACAGTTGCAACAAATTCCGCTAGCTAATAATACAGTTGGGAAAAGAATCAATGATATTTCTGAAGATATCTGCGATCAATTAGTTTTAATTTTTTTTGTAATAAAGTTATTATTTTTTAATACGTGTTTATATTATTATATATGTTAAAAAAAAGATGGGGAGGCGCCAAGAAAAAAAAATTTTGGGGGAGGCGCGGTAGCAAAAAGGTTGGAAACCGCTGATATAAAGTATAGCACAGATACGTTCCGGTACCTTTTTTCCAGAAAAAAGGCACTGCCTATAATATTTGAAATATTATTAGATTATTAAATTTATATAACCCCGTAAATTATATATAATTAAGTGTGCATGTGTACATTAAAAATAAATAGGCCACTAATTTATAATTGTCCACAAATAAGATACATTAACAACAAAAATAAATAGGCCACCAGTTCACAAATAGAATATATAAAGATACACATTAATTGTTCACAAGTTCAAGACGAGTTAACTGCCTATATACAAATTGTCGAATTTGATACTGGGATTAAGTTGAAATGGATTGGATTGGATTTCCTGTTCCTGCCATATTTCTTTATCTGCTTTCCGCATAAATATTGACTCCGTATTTGTTAGCTCCTGTTCTATAATATTTTGTGAACTCGAAATTTTCGATGACTCTCCCTCTGTCATCCAACAGTATTTTGGCGGAAATTTGATTATTTCATGAACCTAGAGCATGTCGATTGTTTATAAACAGTTCCATGCGTAACCTCAAAGGTGTTCTTTTACATTATGGGAACCAATATCTATATATAGCTGTGGCTCACTCGACGAATTTGAAGAAAGATTACAACGTTAAATTTTTCTCGAGAAGATAAATTACAACAAGTATCAATGGGATGTATGTGGAGACTTGAAGATGGTTGGGTTCCTTCATGACCTACACCAAATATCCGTGATTCCTATGCCTTTGGGACAGCAGAGCGTCAAAGCAACTAGCCTGCACCCACGGAGCTAACAGCTGGTAATTACAATGTAATTCATGATAGCTTAATTTGACAGAGTTCTGCTACCACCCTTGCATATCAAGCTTGGACTATCCAAACAATTCGTTTAGGCACTGGATTCACAGTCACCAGCTTTTCAGTACATATGTTCCACGTTTCCAAAACTAAAAGCCGGCGTTTCCACTGGACCACAGAATACGTTGCATGTTGGAGTCTCAGGACTTAGAAACGACAATGTCTAGTTTGGGAAAAGATGCGTGATAAGCATCTTGACATGTAGTGAATGGATTCCTAGGAAATAACAGAAGTGAAGACTACAAAAAACTAGTGGAGAATTTGGTGACAACATATCACTCTGTTGGATATCGAATGTCAATCAAGCTGCACTGTTTGCACTCCCATCTGGATTTCTTCAGACCAAATTTGGGAGCAGTGTCAAAAGAGCATTGTGAGAAGTTTCACCAAGATATTCAAGTCATGGAGAAGCGTTACCAAGGTCGATTGGATGAATCTATGATGGGCGATTACTTTTGGGGTTTGGTTCGTAGTGACTCAAGTCAGCATAAGACAAAGTTGAGCTCATTCCTTCATTTTTCACACAATTAAAGGTAACATTCTATTTAGCAAGTGAATACTTATCACAGCTGATGTGCTGTTGTTACTTATAACTTCACTTTTTGAAAGTTAATCATAATTATTAATGTGATTTTCTGACAATTGCATGCGAATGGTTGACAGTACTGTTGGGCGCTTAGGAGTGTGTCTGGTTTTCAGATGTCAGGGGTATTCGTAGCTACTCAAGTAGACTTCTCCCTAAACGCCCGTGATGACTGTTGCCGTTAAATCACCCATGTACCCATGGCGAATACCATGTTGGTGCTGTACATAAGGGCTGGGAATCCATGAGCAGATCAGCTCATGTGTTAGAACTACTCCTCATGGTATTTTCAATACAGGTTCAGGAATGACGATAGAAGGCCTTACATCCATATTAATTGTGTGTAATACTATATTCACAACCCCTGGTTCAATGAGGTTGATTGCAAACTATCTTATTCACATTTACATCATCATTCCAACTTGATATCGATTCACAAAAGACAATTAGATGAACTATAAGCTTATAATTTAACGAGCTGGAAAAACGTTGTCCAGATCGGTGACGGGGCAACTCGCTTTCGTAACTCGGCTTCGGAATAAATGTGGTGAAGTGTTTCAAGTTCAAGTGCTTACTGATCGTATGACAACTATATGGATTCACGTTCAAATATGAATACGAGTACGCATGGATTTCCAATTTATTCTGGAATTACGTCAATGGTCTTATGATTCTATTTACTACAACGTGCAGTTCGTGTTTCGATCAGTCTCTTACAAGATTTATGGATTTTCTAAAAGGAGTTACGACTAAATAATAGGTGTTTCAACGATGCCCTATTGCTGAGCTCTTTACCGACTTTACTCATGGTACCTGAGTTGAAGGGATTCGTGAGTTCGTCCAATACTCGTTGTGCTGAAAGTGGACTGACGAAAATGAACTTTTTATCTCTCGCATGTCGATTCCTATCTAAATGCTGCCTCAGTATGTCCATTCATTCATTCTCAAATTCCTCACTCTCTGGTCAGATGCATCGTACATATTTTTTGGTGTTCGTTTTATCCTCTCTCAAAATCTTTACATTTACATTCATTTCCACTCCTGATGTGCCAAACTTTCGGGACATCCGCTGTCCATCAGCACAAGTGCCGATGGTTCACGAACGTCCGTAATATTTTTGGCCCACAATTAACGGATGATGTGAAAAGTTGGAATAAAACTGTTTGACATGTGCAACAAGAAAGAACACTGAAACCAAATGGAAAGCTAATCACAAATCAGGGTATAACAAAAATATTTATATTGAATCTCAAGACATGTTGATCCAGTTTCAATTCAAATATGTTATATAATTTTATTGGGTGCTTGTTGTGTTATTTGTGTGGAAGTTACTTGTAAATCAATTTGTGTCGACTGATTTGGGTTTTAAAAATAGAGCTAATTTGAGCCAATTTATTATTTAATTAAATTAAATAACCACCACCAAATTCAAGTAAATTGTCTATTATGGATAATTAAATAATTAAATCAATATCAAAATGATAATATTGTCAAACACTGCCATGATGATAAATTGTTAATTAATGTTTAATTAAGACTATTGAGATTTTTAGGGCTGTGATTATATGAACTCTGATGGTTATTCCGAATATATATTAACTCGGTATTTAATTGGTCCTTTCCTATAATACTTAGACAGGATAAATGTGTCGATGGGCCTACCCTTATCATCCAACAGTTGTATAGTTTTCATGACATCAAATAACAAATTTGGTTCTTTATTCGTTGCCTCAGAAATGAAAATTCGGCTTTCACTGTCTTTGGATTCATAAGTCTTTCTTCAGGGTCTTCAAGAAACTTATTGCTTCCTTTAAAAAAGCATTACTCTAACTATAATGAGTAGTTTCTTCGATTTACTCTTCATCAGAATCGGTTTCCACATAAGAATTAGGAAATATACTAGACATTTTCATTTCAGATAACTTAATAATTTCGGTTTTTGAAGCTAAAGTACACTAGATTTCTTTGGTGAACTGGAAATGTTTTGTGAATTTTGTAAAGAGTTACAAGAGCAAGAGTTGCTAATTCTACTTGTCTTCTTTCTTCAATTCGTTCTTCCAATGCATATAATAATTTCAAACTTATTTCAGTATTTATATTTTAGTTCATTTAACACAAATTCAAATATACCATAATTTCTTTCGTATAACCCGTATTTAAAATAGAGTCAATATAATTTCTACCTATGAATGTACTTTTACATGTTGTCATACAAATACTATATATTAATACATGCGTATACCCATCCATACAATAAACTTGACAACCAACTGAATAAGATCCCTTTTAAACTTTTGAAAAACACGTGCTATTGTTTACGAATTTTAATTCAATACAAATCTTGTTAAATCATAAAATAATAATTTTAAATAATATCTATTAGTTTTGAAAATGTTCTATTGATTATTATATATGTTATGTATTTAAAATAAAAACAAACAAAAATGCCACCAAAACGTAAGTCGAATTAGGCAAAAAGAAAGTGAAGTCGTGAGGTAAACGTGCCCGCAGATGAAGAATTAGAGTCAAAATTAAAACAATGGATTATAACCACACGTGAAGACAAAAGGAAAGTTTCAACAGTTGATATTCGATTGAAGGCTTGCAAAATAGCAATTGAAAGAGATTGATGGCTTAAGAGGTAGAATCAATTGGTGCTATCGTTTTATGAAAGGAAATCAACCGTACGTACGTCCGGTTACGTCTGTTGGTCAGCCACTACCCACTGGTTGGGAAGAAAGTCGCTTTATTTCGAGAATGTTTCGAAACTTAAAGAAAATGTTGACTTATCTCGATTTGGAAATATGAATGAAGTACCAATTAGTTTAGACATGCCTGACACGGGAACCGTTGATGTCAAAGGAAAAGAGGACATCATATTAACTACAACTGAATTAGAAAAATCCAATTTTACAGTAGTTTTATGTTGTACTGCTGATGGAGCCAAATGTGAGCCAATGGTAATATTCAATCGGAAAACTATGCCAAAAGGTATTGTGATCACTGTATCACCAAAAGGATGGATGAATGAAGAAATTTATGGGCCAATGGCTCGAATCTCTCGTAATTTATGATTCTCATCGCTCACAAATCACCCCTGGAACAAAAGTATTCCCAATAAGCAGTAATATCTGGCGAACTAACTAAAAAGTTGCCTTCATATAAAATATAAGCATACTTAATATTTGCGTTATTTTCACCAACTATAACAGCTTTATAGTTTTATTTCCAGTTTAGAATGAACAACGAATCAAATAAGTTAAAAATTAATTTTTAAATAATAAATTGAATTCTTTTAACTCGGTTTTCGAATGTGACAAATTCATTTTAAAAACCTTCAAACCCTAGCCAGGTGCTTATAGAAATACAAGATTCAGAGCTGCTAGGAGTCGCGCGATTTATGAAAATAATTATTCTTGTGAAATTTTATACTTTTATTTCTTACTATATGCCTGTCGTTTTATGTGAGAGGATCAATAATTATAAAATAGATGATGTTGATCTAGAGTTCTGAGAAACAAGAGCAAAGAAAAGAAATGGAAACTGGAAAAAACAACAAAACATCAATAAAATTAAACAATGAAATACAACAAAGTCGATTTTAATTAACAATAGCAGATTGAAATGGGGATAACAAAAACAAAATCCAAATCTTAAGGGGCATCGGAGAAAAAAGAAGCAGAATCAAGTAGTATTAAATGTCTGAGATTTTAGAATAATTATTCGGCGGTTACTTGGAGGTAACATTGAATAAAAACAATAAAAACATTAAATTATTTCTAAGCATTTGTAAATGACAACCTTTAAAAGAGAGATAGAAATCGGGAAACAAAAGAATACCGAGAAGACAATATATAGGTTATAGGAAAAACAGACGAAATATTTGGAGAAAACTGCAGAAGTGGAGAAAGAAAGCAAAGTAACTAACAGATTGATACAAATATAATGAAGCAGTGTAGCGATCATTGTGTGCCGTAATAAGTGTCCTGAGTTTGGAGTTTTGAGTTTTGAGTGGTGAATCTTTTGTGTAATTTAGTTAGCAGAAATCAAATCGATTGTAATTGTGATAAAAAATAAATATTGGTAATATCGAGAACTTGTCATTGTTGTTAATATTTCAAGGCACACTTGGAGTATATATATATAACTATTAATATCGAGTTACCTGCAATAATCGACCGATCCACCTGACAACCATTACAGCTTCTGATGGATTATAAGTCGATGGATTTCGAGGATTTCGTAATTCTTTGCCACGAACTCCTTGGAATATCATAGGAAATTCTGGATTAGGTAGCCATTTCCAGTTGATAAATCGATTTTTCGCAACACATGGAATCAATGTTCCTTCATAAAACATATCCGATGGTAATTTCAATAATGTATGATGAGCACGATAATTTTGTAGCAATTGTGTAACAACAAGCGGATTGTAATATGTTGTCGATCCAGCGCATATTTCTTTCTGTTTCTTGTATAAGTCACATGTCAATAACAGCCTATGAAGGTATGATTCCTGTAGTTGTTGAGCGTAAGGAGACCGAATAACCGGTCCCAACTGCATAGGATCACCGGCTAATATTATCTGATTTGGAAAAGGAAAAGAAATTAACATAATAAAAAATTGGTGTTAAAATAGAGAATATGAAAATATTTATATTGAAAAATGTGAATTAACTTTGATTATTTTATAAAAATAAATATAATTAGTCACTTTTGATATTAGAATTAATTTTAATTAGATGTGTAGTGTACTGTCAAATTTTTTATTATTGTTATTTACATTACAAAATTGTTATGAATAAATAAACCTCCCCTCAATTAAAACGTCGCGTTCATTATATAAACTATATATATTTGATTCTCTATAGTAAATAATTACTATTGAGAATCGATCACAAAAATTCGAAATAAAAAAAATTAATAAATTAACAACACATACACCAAGAAGCAGCTAATTCTAAAGAAGTTGGGATTTATCCGAAATATAAATTACCAAATCCTATTCAAACCAATATTGATACTTGGTGCTGACAATTCCTCCTAACTCATTTTATTATTCGATACTAATTATAATTCATTTGTAGTCCGGTTTCCGAAACTTTTCCTCTAATCGAAGATTTTACAGTTGAGGCATAAAGTACTTTTCTATTTTAGGTGTTAATAAAAGTTTAAATATTGTTATTATCGTTATATATTATTCGTCAATTTACATACAGACACCCAAGTGTCCCGAGACAGTTTATTTACTGATGACTCGGCTGGGTACTACAATCTTCCACAATAACACTACAATAATATACAATCACTATTTAATATAAATAGAAAACCACAACATAACAAGATGTTTTGAGGAACGATTGACTCGAATTTATGAGATTTTGTGATGACACTTGTTAAAAATAAAAAATAAAATACTAGGTTACGTAAACAAAAATATAAAAAAGTGGGAGGCCGGATACTTTGACAATGTGGGAAAGCCTTTATGGGTAGACTCCTTACATCCGATTTGAATATTTATTTTATTATTATAATAATAAATAAATATTTTTCTAATGAAATAATTGGTAATTAAATTTTAAATTTCATTTATTGCTATCTAATTAAAAAGGTTAGATATATGCAAAAAAGAAAAAAATGCCTTGCAGAAAATCAAAAATAAATATCAATTTAAAATTGGAAGGCTCTAAAATTGTACAACGAAAACATGCATATTAATGATATCAGCAAAGCTGTCGGATATGGACCTATAACTATTAAATATTGGATCAAAAAAGGCCAGGAAGCATTGCTGTTAATTCTGGAACTAAAACATATCACAAAGTGTCTCCTGAATTAAAACAAAAAGCTGTTCAAATTATCAATAATGGAATGAAATTTGAAGAGGTTGGTAAAGAATTTAATGTTCATCCAGCTACTGTTAAATTTTGGATGACAAAAGATCAATCAGGTTTCCTAAATTCCAGAAAAAAAATTAATAATACTAACAATTTAACAGTTGTTAAAAAAAATTATTTCATGCAAGTGAAGTAAGAAAAAATGACGCAAGTAATTCATCCAGTATGATACTAAAAAAACAGAATTAAAAGATTACAATGAAATGGACACAAGTGAAGAATTACCTGATACAAGTGAGGAAATAAGAAAATATTTTATTGATGATTCATCCAATATGATACTAATAAAGACAGAATTAAAAAATTACAATATATCCATATATCCATATGAGGAATTATCATATGCAAGTGAGGAAATAAGAAATATTATTGTTGATTTACCCAATGCAACGGCGACCAGTTATAAAATAAAGAATGAATTAGAAGAACACAATCTTACTACAAACACAGATTGGAATGATCACAAAACAATAAATTCATTCATGGTCAATATGTCAGAAATATCCACAGACAGGCCCCTCAACTTTACATGTTCAACCGCGCCAAGAAATAAAAAATCAGCAACAGAAGCTTTGAACTGTTTAATCACAACGATGCAGTCCAGTACAAATGCTTGAATTGCAATGATTAAGAATGTCATTGCACTAATTAATCAATAATTATTTCAATTTTATAATATGAGCAGTTTATAAAACAAATTAAGAATAGGAAATATTTATATACATATATTTTTTATTTTATTGTTGTTTGTCAGTGTTTATAAATGTTTATGTGTTATTATATTGTTAGGGATAGGCCTGGAGCCTTGATGATAAAATAAATAAAATTACCAAAATAAGAATTACTGTAATTAAAAACAATAAAGAATTACCTAAAATAAAGTTTAAACATATTTAAATACTATAAATAATAAATAATTTATAATTAGTAACAACTAGTGTTACTAATATTATATATAGTAATTATAAAATTACTATTGATAGAATAAATAATTAAAATATAATATAAATACTGGTTCAAAACGAGAACCAGGGAGGAGAAAGAGAAATTTTAGAAAGAATCATCTCGAAAATTATCTAATTGTTATTGCGTAGAAACGTGATTAGAAATCACAGAGAAATTAGTAATTAATACGAGGAATTTAACACAAGCCTCGATTGTTTCAATTAAATTTGAATAATTGAATACGAGTTTCGATAAATCAAATCTCACACGAAGAAATTCCAACTCAGATTTCGAATTGATTTCAACCATGCAAATTCAGTATAAATTGATAACAAGTGCAATTGTAAGACAGAGAAAAACAGAGAGACAAGAACTTAAATTTGGCCAAAGCAGAAAATTTCAATTAGTGTCCAAAGAAGAATAGTTTCACATCATTGTTGTTGTTAAACAAGGTAAAATTATTGTTTTGAGGGATAAATTATTATCCTGTGAAAAGTAAATTAAGTGAACACAAAGTATTGATCTCATACTTTAGTGTTCCCTGGGAGCCCCAAAATCATTTCCTCATGCTTGCCCAACTCTTTTAGTTACTTTGCGATCGTTGTGCTACACAGGAGCCATCGATCTTTTGCAGGCTGAGGTTAACAGCAGGGATTAATAAATCCATATATCTTTGTACAATAATTGTAAATTATTTTGTAAATTATCAAATACAGTTTTATAAAAATAGAAAAGAGTTTGTTCTTAATTCAGTAATCTAAACTTATACGCGCAACCACATTAAATATAATATATTTATATTTATTTTTATTTATCTATTTATTTTATTCAATCATTGGAGTCATTGTGTTGAGATCTGTAATCCCCGTTTTTTCGATCTTAACAATATCTTTAATTCGTGTTAATTATTAATTTTGCTATTAATATTATTCTTTTACGAAATATTATCCACACAATTTTGCTTGGTTTGATTTGATTCTCTTATTATTAATTAAGTCGGCTTTGCACAGGATTCAAAAACGTATGTAATAGGAATTAAAAATTGTTTAAATGGAACTATTTTTTGATTATCTCGGGCCAGTTACAAAAATAATAATACGCATAGAAAATAATAATCTATAGAAAATTAATTTTTAGTTTTTATGTCCCATTCCATGCTATGGTTACCTTTATTTAAAAAGTTTTTATTTACTTAAAAAGACCGTGCTTTACACAGAAGACATCTTTCATTTTTGTTATCTTTATCTTTCAAATGAGACAGATATATAAACTGGTAGCAGAGCGTGGTTCTGGCTATCCAGCCAGAACAAGGTATTACATGATTGTTTTGTATTTTATTTTTTGTACTTTATATTTTTTAAAAATCATAATTTGGCTGTTCCAATATTCAAAAGACTCATGAAGGCATATTGTGCGCTTAGAAGAAAGGAATTGGATATTTTTTCTTGAAACTTGTGTCGAAAAGATAATTGCTTCATTCCTTTTTAAAATGATACTTAGTGATTGTCTTTCAAATAAAGATATCCAATTAATACATCAAAGAACGCTGAGAAGAATGTTGGAAACAGAAAAGATACGGAGGAAGTCCTTAGATGAAAAACTATGTTCAATTGGATTGTCGTTGCTTAACATAATTAATGAATTTTGTTTGGAAGTTTGTATTGAATGGTGTATTAAAAATTCTATTTCATTGTTAAAATCTAAAAGTGATTCGTACGTTAAGAAATTATTGAACGTGAGGAAATTATTTAGTGTTTCTAAATTTAGTGTTGAGAATACTGTGATTAATATGAGTAAAATAGTTCTGTCTAATGAAGAGCTACGTATTTTAAAATATGGTTCTAACCATTGCATAAAAAATAGGATTGATGAAAATAAATTGCGTGCAAATATTGAATGTGTTTATTATAATATATGTAAGTCAAATAAGGATATTGATCTACTTACGATAAAAAGTATACTGAGCGCAAGTACGATTGATAATGTTGATAAAAACAATAAACAGAATATTAATGATTTTTTGGTATTGAAGAACTTAGCCAAGAAAGATATCAATGTTTGTAAATTTGATAAAGGAAATGGATTAGTGATTTTGGACCATGAAGTTTAGGAGAATAAATTAAATGGAGTACTCTCAATTTTTAAAAATTGATAAGTTTCGAAAAAAGGGAGATTGACGCCTCTAAATGATGAAGTGATTGTGAATACTATGTTGTGTGATCTGGTTAAGAATAATCATATTGATCAAGAGGTAGCAAAATTAATTCATAAAGGTTCACAACCAGCTAAATTATATGGACTTTCAAAAGTTCATAAAGACGGAGTTCTCCCCATGAGACCTGTTTTATCTATGATTGGAACAGTTCAGTATAAAATAGCGAAGTATTTGGATGGATTATTAAAACCTGAGCTTGAATGTAAGGACAGTTTTGAATTTGCATCATGTATAATGTTAATGAGTATATGGTTTCGTTTGATGTATGTAGTTTATTTAATAATGTCCCGTTGAAAGAAACAATCGATTTATGTTGTGGATTATGGAATGAAAATATTAATGCATATAATATGTATGATGGAAGTCCATTTAGGAAGCTTTTAGAGTTTGCAACTTCCAAAGTTAATTTTCTTTTTAATAATGAATTATATGAACCAATTGATGGAGTTTCTTTAAGTTCGCCCTTAGGACCAACAATGGCGTCAATATTTTTAAGTTTCTATATATATAAAAATAATAGAAAATACAATTTATAAATTTGATTGATTTTTTATTCAAAATGGATTTCTTGAGATCTGATAAATTAGTTTTGAAGATTTGAATACGTTAAGCAGAAAGATTTAACAAGCGGTGTAATGTCGTTTGAGTGCGAATGAAAAGCAAAAATAAAAGATCTTGTATTATAACTTGTTGGACGACTTCATAGACATTCTCATGAACATTAGATAATTTTAAATAATTATGCTTTATATTAAAACCAATGATGATATTGAAAAATTAATCAACATATATCAGAAACAACAGGTCATGAAAATATTGATTCCATGCAGTAGCAAAATATTTTATAGATCAAAACAAATTCAGTCAAATTGATAAATTTAATAAATTTCATATTTTATTACTAATCACCAGAGGTAATAAGAATGTTATCAATATAAAACCTGAGGTGTTAATTCATCTTAACATATGGAAAGCAATAATACATATGGTATTAAAAAATAATTTATGGAAGGAAGTACGAATACCAAGAAAAGTTATGTTAATTTTAAAAGTGTAACGAAAGACGGTATACAATGAATTCATTAATATTTTTCTATCAGTAACAAAATGAAACTATTCTAAATAAATCATGAATGATGGCAATTGTCGAAACTTGAACAATTATTATTTTATTTTGCATTTTTAATATCAAGAGGATTAAAATTTTTGGAAAAGCTAAAACTTAAATTTTTAAATGTAAACATTTCAAAAATAATATTATAGAAAAATCAACAAGAAGTCAACGAAAAGTTATTTTATAAATTTAAGAAAATTTTGTGAAAAATATTAATTTGGGAATTAATTATCAATTTGTGTAACTTTAAAATTTATTGGCTGAATTTAAAAACGTCTCGATTATGAAATGGCTGTTTAAATAATACTGAACTCAGAACTCAGTAATAATTTTTGGATTTATTGAAACAAACTTTATTATTGATTCAGATTTTATGTACAAGGAAAGTTTAAATATTATCGAAACTAATAAATATAATGAATAAGCTCAACCTTATTCCTTTATTTAAATATTTATTTGCATGCTGATCGTAGGTGATGAGCGTTTGTAATTTAGGTAGTTGTAATCGTCTGCCAATATGCATTTTTGTCTGTTTTTAAACCCAGTCGATAAAGTGTACCGCTTGACGTGCATGTGCAAATTATGATTCGATACATGGCAGCTTCAGCTAGCTGGAATGAGGGAAACAGTCAAATCAAAACATTTATTATTTCTGTTCAAATCAATTTCAATTATTTCAAATGGAGATTTGGAGTTAAAATCAGGAAACATGATTTAGAATAAAAACTACTTTCATTTTAATATTCCTTTTTTTAGATTTATTAGAAAATAATCCATTGTTGATAAAATCATTGAATCCGAAAATTAATGTGCAGAATGCAGTAAATACTTGTGTTTTGAGTGTTTTTAAATAAGTTTTTAAATAGGTTTTTTTATATTGTATGTATTGATTGTTGTATTAAATTAAATAATTAATAAAAAAATTTTTAAATTATAAAATTAAATTTTAAATGTTAAAATTTTAAAAAAATAAAAATAAAATAATAATAATTTTTTTTTATAAAAATAAAAAAATTTTTATATATAATTAATAGATTTGTTTAAAATCCTTAATTTAATGAGTTATTATATCCCACCTGATGATGACAGGATAACTGTCGAAATTAATTGTGAAAAGAATGTTTGATTGGCGTTATCTTATAATTAAATCATTGCCATGTATGTTTAACTATTTATTAGAAAATATTTCAAATTTTGCGCCTAAATATTTCGGTTAATTAAAACAAAATTTTATAATTAATAAAATCAGCAAAAATATTAATCCGCAAATTTTTAAATATATTCTGTTCAAAATTCCACGTTTTGTGTTTATAAATTTCAAAATTTGCGCCAAAATATTTCGGTTTATTAAAACAAAATTTTAAAATTACTATTGTGATGAATTTAATCCCGTTCTAATATAATTTGAAATAGAAACCCAAGAAAAAATCGGTGGAGTTGAATCAGAAAACCATTAGTTTTGTTATTTCAAATTACAAAAAAACCGAAAGAATCTTGGACATTAAAAATAACATCGATGAAATCGACAGAAAATTACTAAGATCAGCAATTACTGAAGATGTTTGCATTCAATTGAGAAAATAATCGGGAATTAACGATTCGAGAGGAAATAAAATATACTTGTAAGAAAATTACATTATAGTAATTAGATTCTACAAGATGAAAATAATTCTATATTTCTAGAATCTAGATGGATAGGTTGTTCTATAAAGAAAGGTTACAGAAGAAGCATTGTTGGAATATTTACAAGAAACGAAATAAGAACAATAAGAAGTAAAAAAAAATATTCAAATTAAGAATTCAAGGAATAAATAGCGGGCGAATAATTATGGATAATGCTAGATTTTTAGCTGCTTATTTGATAAGGTTTTCAGTGGATGGAAACATTATGTTAAAACAAGTAATTCTAAAGATATTGAAGAATTAAGCAGAGCAATTTATTCGGCAGCAAGTTTAATCACGTGTTTTTAATTTTTAAATTTTAGTTCGAATTAAATCATTTTGGAATGGGATTAAAATTAAGAAAAATAAACATAATATATAAAATAAATTGATAATAATATTAATAATTATTAATAAAAAATTAGAAATTTTTAAAAAATTAATAATAATTAATAAAATAATAAATATAAATTAATTAATTAATTAATAAAAAATTAATAATTAATATTTATATTAATAAATTTATATTAATAAAAAATAATAAATACTAATATTACTAATATTAAATAAAAAATAATAATATTAATAATAAAAATAAATAATAATGATTAATGAAAAATAATAATAATAAAAAAAAATATTGATCAAAATTATCATTAATATTTTAGATAATTTGTCGATAGCGGAATCATTTATAAAAATATAAGTCAAATAAATAAATATTTTCCTAAACATTTCTCTCCAATTTACAACCGATGGATCAGCAGATGTGAGAGCCAATGAGAACTCAGCATTTCTAATAAAATCAAAATCATCAAATAAAGTAAAATCTCAATTGAAATAAATATTTCACCAAATGTTTCAATGATAAAAATTAGAAGCTGTGAATAAGTTATTTGACAAGAAATGCCCAAAGCGAAATAAATGATAAAATCGATAATGATGATGATAATAGAAAACCTACATCATCCATGCTCTTGCAATACGGCAGCACTCGAGCTGGAATCGGTTCTTTATCTGATAACTCCGACAGAATCGAGCGCCGATAAGCATTCATTCTCACCATTTCTCCCGTTTCCAGCACGCCCGATTCGTCCAATCGCAAACACAGCAGATCTGCCGCGCTATTCGACGGCGCGCAAACCAGAATTCTGCTCGACGCCACATTTTTGTACACCTGCAGAATCGCCTCGACTAATGTCACTGTTTTCCCGGTCCCGGGCGGCCCGAACAGCACATACGGCAACGGTCGCGAGTAACCATGGAGAATCCTCACCACAGCGACCCGTTGCAGCTCATTCAGCGATTCATTGTAGAATTTCAACTGCACCAATTTCAGCTCGTTCTCCTTCATCAGATTCACCCCAGACAACTCATTCATCCCAGTTCTCGACAGCCGCACGCACTGAGATGATTTAGTATCGATTCTCCCCGGGAACAGAATCCCGTCCCCCAATGTTCCACAGGCCAGCTCAATTCCCAAATGCATCCGACGGAACGGCAATCGACTATGTGAGAACGACACCGTGCACTCTTCATTCCGATAACTCGACTCCAGAGTCGCGTGGAACTTCACAAAAATCACCTCGCACAGAATGTCCTCGATGCTGCCTGAAAATGTCACCGAATCATCGCCTTTCAGCCTCACACTCACCTTGTCACCAACCATCAATGACGGCCTCCCTTCACTCAAACCCGGCACTTCAATCCCGAACGTGTCACGCCTCCGCATCAGTCGCACATTCTCCAGCACCAATTCCTTCATTTCCTCCTTCGCATTCACCTCCTCCAAATGCACCAGCAAATCCATTTTCTTGCTGTAATTACCCGGTCCCAATTTCTCCTTCACCACCGAATACAATCCCATTATGTCTTCTTTATTCACCACCCGATGTTCCAGCTGTTCCGGAATCGGATACAATTTCAATTTGTGAGGATAAACTTTCGTTAGGACCGATCTCAGTTTAACAGGGGCAGCCGCTGACAAATGGTGAACGCCGCCCATCAAATCGCTAGACGATAATAATGATTCCAAATTCGATCCCGATTTCTCACCCGGTTCCTTTTCCGTTCCCATCGAAATACTAGACAGAACCGGATCGAAAACATAAACCGATACATCGAGCATTAATTTCCATGATTCCGTCGATTCATTTTTCAATCCTTCAATAAACAATTTCTGCGTGTCGAATCCCGGAAATTGCGGAACGCATTTCACTAACAGTTTCCATGACGATTTCCCCAAGATTTTCATTTCTTTCTCACAATTTTCAATGACAAATTGATTGTTTGTCTCTGACAATAACGCGATCCCAGTTAATATCATTGGGAAATCATTATCATTTGTTATTATCACTTCTTTCGAGCGGCTTTCATTAATGCTTTGCTCACCGAATTCTACAGCTTTAGGATTCAATCGAAGCCCTAAATTATGAGGAGTTTTAATTCCATTTTCGATTTTATTCATTGTTTTCAGTCGCATTTGCAATCCTTTATTTACGTTGCTTTTCATTTTACAGAAAATTGTCAATGCTCTGAAATTGCATCTCCTGTTCTGAACCGATTCTATAGCTGTACCATAAACACGAAATCCCCGATTCAATTGTTGACCTTTTAAGATGTATTTGGAGAAGAATATTTCTTTATCAATGTATCCCGAATTCCCGTTGAATGAACTTATCATTCCTTCATAATCTAGATACCGTAGAGGAGAAATGGCGATGACTTTATTTTCAAAAACTGTGTGATCGAATGTTACTATTACCCAATCACCAGAAATAGGACGAAAGCTATTTGGACCACAATCTTTCTGATGAAAATTTATATTATTATTTAAAGTTAATTTTTCATTATATGAATAAGTTATCATCCCAATTAGTTTATTCGGAAGAATATTGTTTTTCATATTGCTATCATAAATATTTTCTTTAAATTCAAAATCATTCAAATCAATAAATTCCGGACAATTTAATACTTCAATTTTTGTCGCAATCCAGGGAGAGATTTTTGAATTTCTAACGATATCCATTAAAACTTCTGAACCAACTTCTATTATTTTATTGTCGCATTTAAAAGTTATATTAGATAAATTATTAAAATTTATAATTCCATCAATTCTACCAATGCCATTGTCGAAATAAGTTATTATTCCTTTAACACCGTTCTGTTTTATTGCTTTTTGATCATCTTCATTAGTTTCTGAAAAGAATTTTTCTGAGTATATTCGATGTTCATTATATACTGACGAAGAACCAATTAAGTTATAAAAAAAATCTTTGATAATGCTTAAACATTTTTAATTGTCGGAAATAAATTCGAAAATTAAAAAATTATTTAAAATTAAATTGAATATATAAGCTGTAGTGAAAATTAGAAATGAAATAAATAAAATTAAGTCAGCCATCATTAATGGATTTTCATATGCATGAATCTAACATATTGTTTATTTTATATTATTTAAACAACTTAACACCAAATATTTATTTGGAAATTACCGTATTAGCCCGAATATAACCCCACCCCGAATTTAGAAAAAGATACTCATAAAAAATTAAAATTAAGGGAAATTCAATCAGATAAGCGTTTGGTTAGGTAATTAGAAGTAATACATAGGTTTTATTCATGACAATAAATTTAATAAATTTAACCAAAATTTAGTAAAAATAAAATGTTAAAAATGTCGCGTTATATTCGGGCTGATACGGTATATTCAAATATAAAATAGGACTGTTTTCTTTTAAGTAAAAATTTCATTTACATTAAAATTATGAAGAGTAATTCTTATCAAAATATTTCAAAATCTTTCGCGATTTACCGTGATTAAATATGATATCACTAAGTATCAAAGAATCCGAAGAAGCTTCAGATTTTTTTCCACTATATAATTATGTAGAAATTCACTTTAGTGAAAGCTCAGAAAATTATCAAAGAAAGTTCATGGTTTTTTTTAAATCGGTGAAATCATTATGTTGGACTGGAACCCAGAATTAAGAGCTTGTTTTAATGAATCAAAAATATATAGCATAAAAATCGCACCAAGTTAAATTAAAAACACCAATCAATACAAATTAAAGTACACAACACATTGATGATAAAGAAGACCCGGGTAAAAAATAAAGGAAAGCAAAAAAAGTCGCGATCACTAACACAATTAGGAGAAATATCGCCTTCGGAATATCTAACAACTAAAAAATAAAAAAATAATGAATAAAATAATGGGTAATAAATTAATTAATAAGATTGAAAATTTTTAAATAAATAAATTTGAAATCAAACAAAATATCTAGTAAATTCATAAAATGATAAAAAGTAGAATAAAAGTAGTAAAATTGAATAAATTATAAAATTTATAAAACCAAATTGTTTAAATCAATGAAACTAAAATAAAATTAACTAAAATTATTTAAATTATAAAACTTGTAAAACTAAATTAAAATTAGCAAAAACTATTTAAATTATAGAATTTATAAAAAAAAATCCTAAAAATTAATAAAAATTAGAATTTTGATTAATTAAATTAAAAAATGAACAATTGCACACATTCATGCATGCATGCAAAAATTAATCAGAATTGCCTCGCATTCTAATTGGATATAGTAGCAGAGAATACGTAGGCGTATGATTTAATCAGTATATATATATATATATATATATATATATATATATATATATACTGAGTGAAATTTCATATTTTTTAATTGGTTTACTGAAAATCGCTACAATAGACAATTCAAATCATGGAGCTCTCGATTTTCAGTTTATGCATGCGTGATGAGGTAAATTTGATTTTTGTTAATTTTATATTAATGATAAGTTTATATGAAATAATATGTTTATTTTTAGGATTTAGTAATTGAATTTTTTGGCTAATGTTGTGTCTGTTCATTTTATTTTTAACTTTGAATAATATTTTAATAGGAGTTGGGTAAGATGAGTTTGATTTTATTAATGACAAATTTATATGATGTAAAATGTAATTTGGAGGATTGAATAAAATTTTTAATTGGATTTGTTTTTAATTGATTCTTGAGTTCGGTCTATGCTATTTTTGTCTTTTTTGGATAATATTATAATGTAGGTTGGCTTTTCATGATATTTATGTATCGATGCTCTGGACTGGGGAAGGTTTATGGACGGGCGGCACCACGTGCTGTTGGTCGACAGATGTTTCGCCAGTTGGGTCCATCGGGTTAGGGGATATAGATAAGGATATGAACGGTTGGAGAGGGTAAAGTCAATTTACGATAGTTTAGGGCCTTATTTAGAGTTAGATAGTGTAGGACGGCTCAGTCACTTTTATTTTCATAGATATTTCGGAGGTAGGAGAAATAATAGGATAGTTATGACCAGTTGTCGGTAGATGAAGTAGGTTTAGTCAATCTTATAGAAACCACGAATAGTTTAGATATCCGATAATTCAGGATTAGAAATACAGGCAGATCCCTGCTCAAATTTTTATGGGAAGTGTGGAAACCTGTTTATTAACTTGGGAATAAGGGTAGATCCCTACTCAAATTTTTGAAAAATTAAGTTACATTGTTCACAAGAACCGCCAAAAATATGGAACGACATTTGTCGACTGGGAAATAAATTATCGACAAATATTATAGAAAACCCATAATGAATTATGATAGAAAAATAAAGGCGCATCCCTGCATAAAATTTTGAAAAGAAACAATAGAAAACATCCAGAAATGAGGACCATAGCTGAATAAAATAGAAGTCGAAATAGAAAATGATTAATGACGTAAGACCTTCTATCGGCCGTCTAGAACCCAAAGAGAAAATACAATGGGGAGTAGTTTTGTGTACAGTACCAACATGGTCGTCGCCATGGGTACACAAATGGTTTAAGGTGCAATAGTCATGGAGGTGCTTAGGAAAGAGTCGTGTGGATATTTAAAATTACCCTTAACGTATTTAAAATATAAAATTGACACACCCCTAAGTAACCAACAATTAGGTTCTGGTTCAGAAAACTTTAATCATATGACTCGTGAAATGTAATTTTTTTTAAATACAACTTTAGAAATTATTAGTTCCTCAATCACCAAGTAATGTTATTGTCGTTACATGGTCTTGGGAATACACTAAAGTGTTATTTTAATCAAAATCCTTCATTATTTTTCATTAATAATTTCGCTAATTATTTTTAAATTGATAAAGATAACTCTAGACAGTTTACTTTAAATAATGAAAAAATATTTTAGTCATTAAACCCAACTTAATATGATGTTTCACACAACAGATACTAGTAAATAGTTCTTGTTTTTAACTGTATTAAGTTTGGACTACATTTCTCTTGAAAATCTAAGATTTCGAATTCTACAGCACATGATTTTCATTTTATATGCAAATGCTTTAAGAAGTCTGAAATAAATTTCTACAAAGCGTGATCGATTTCATAAATAACAATATTATTATGCTTCGATGGAAAAAGGCTATCGATCAAAGTTGCACGCATGGTTTGTTATTTGATCTACAAATTTGACTTTATGTGGTTTTGATTAAAATAACATTTATTATTACTAATAATTAATCTTGTTCAAATTTTCACCTAAACATTCCTTAGCTTAATGTCCCCAATGGAAACCGCCTCAAGTATTGAAGCGAATATGGAACTTTATTGGAAATTTTTTCTTTGCTTTTTAATTTTTCTAACTTTTTGTTTTTAATTTGCTAGCTTTAAGTCTTTTACCAAAATAACGATAAGCTGAGATTTTGCTTGTGAAGCTCATAAATCGCCGTTTTTATAGTTTGTATTCTCCAAATAATTCTTACTATGGACCAAAATCGATTTTATATTATTATATTTGTATGGATCTATTTAAATGTATTATTATGACCTCTTCTCATCACCCATCATACAGATTGATAGGTCAACATATAACTATAATAAATGAAAAAAGACACGACACTTAATTTACTGTGGTGCATTAAAATAGAATTAACATAGATAGTCATGATCATGATTGTTGTACGTTATCTTCCTCCCTGAACGATGGATTTTCGGCTTCGGCCAAAAGTGTATCTAACTCTAATTCTTCAGTTATAGCCTCATGTAAGTGTGTTCCTGTAAACGTGATCACCTGGAAGGAATTCGGTTTTCCGGCGTTCATGGCAGCGATGAAATTGACAACTGCTCGGGCGTTCAGTTCTATTGATCGGGAATCAGCTTCGGCCTGCTTTAAACCCTTTAATTTACGCATTTTTGTCCATTCGGCTCAGAACAATTGTTTTCGCTTTGATATTGTCGGCATTGTGGCAACGACTGGTTGTTCTAGAGGTTTGGTGATGGCGATTGGAGCTACGCTAGTGCCCGTATAGATTACATCAGGTACACTAGAAAAAGAAGGAGTGGCGGTACACTCTGCACAGGCTGGGCGATTCAACGAAATTGGATCTTCTAGCATGAGGTTAGCAGGAAAGATGTTACACTGCTCGACCATAGGTAGGCCTTTAATTCTGCTAGTGAACTCGCTACGGGTATTTATTTGGTAGAGTGCTTTGGCCTGCTCTTTGATCAATATACGATGAACCCGATGCTCTTCAAGTAGGTTGTCTCTACAGTGCTTTAATCTTCACAATTTTTTATTAGCTTCCTTCATCTGGACGGGGGTGAACCAGGTCCCTCCAGATGATTGATCTTTTTCTTTAGAAGCTGGTTTTCTTCCTGAACGTCTCGATTGGTCACATTATTATCGGCGATAAGAAACAAGACCGTAGTATTGTATTAACGTTGATATTGTTATTCATAATATGAAATAAAGGGCAATAAATCAATTTACGTCAGACCTTTCCAGATGGATCATCATTCGGCTATTCATTCATATGAGTATGTTCAGAAAACAAGTAACAACATTCAGTTTGATACTACAGAACCCTAGTACTACAACCGTGTTTAGACAGATTATGACATTTCGTGAAAGATGATGGCCATTCAGTTTACGAAAAGAAAAGGAAATTTCGCTACTCTTAAGAATCTCTAGAAATTGCTTTAACCTTCTTTGCTTTCACGATGTCAACCCTAAGAATGACCCCCGTGACTATTTAACCTACGACAAAGCCTCATGGATGTATTCCAAGTCAATGAAATCTATGGGGTCGGTGAGCTTCTGCGTTAAATCTACTACCCACAGCATTTTCGTTTGGGTTCTTGAATCCCGATAGAACGTCTTATATCATTTCCTGTCAAGTTTGCTCTACGGTCTCTAATATTTGAACATCTCCCAATTTTAATTAAAAATACTCAGAACACAAGATTTTTAAGAACGTATATTAGCTAAACAAATTAGACAACACCTTATCATCATTCATAAACTACAAGATAACACAAATAAGATATAAACACACGCGAGCCATGTCCCACGAGCCCGAGGATTGTTAATCAAGTCATTTTCAGATTTTCCGCTCGAAATATTACGTCGAATCGGAGGTCTGTTGTGCTAAGAAACCTGTATCTACGGCTTCCTTTAATAAGACGTCTAGTTTGAATTCTGTGTGATCTACCTCCATCCACGAAGTACCTGATGCTGGAACGATGGTGTATCCCGAGCTTTCAGACGCATCTAAGGCGACCATGAATTCCGTCGCCATTTCTGCATTACTAGAAATTATCAATGCTTCCGCCTCGCCTTGTTTTTCTTGCGCCGCTTGGTGCACTGTGCTCGAGAGAACGACTTGCGTTTGGATTTCATTGTCTTTATTGTTGAAGATGGAATCTCGGTTAGTGGTGTGACTTTGACAGGTGCTAAACTAGTCCCTGTATAGACAATTTCGAGAGTAGGAGAAATAGATGGACTCTCGTTATGACTGGTGCGATTGTCCGTTTGCGGGAACTCGAACTCTCGAAAAGTGATGGCTTGGAAAGATATTTGTCTTATCGATGACCGGTAATTCCACGATTTGCTTCGCCAGTTCGGAATCCGAATAAATTTTATGCAACGCTTGTGACTGTTCACGAATGAGTACGCGTTGTGCCCTGTTTTCTTCTAGCAGGTTATCCCTGCAATGTTCTAATCTGAGTACTTTCTTTGTTGATTCTTTCATCTGGACAGGGGTGAACCTAGTCCCTTTCAGTCAATCAATTCGTTTCTTTAGACGACCGATCTCGGCTTGTAGTGCCTGACACACACATATTTATTATAGGTAAGTTATTATTTATATTATTAAATTTGCAAATCAATGGCCATTCGATGATAATCAATTGCCGGTTGGTGTAAACCTCAAATGTGGTGTCGCTCTTATGCAGCTTATGTGGGTTTATATCTGATTGATGCGTAAATTTAATCATCTGCTCTGTCCGAGTGTCGGTTTTATATTAACAATTTATCGCTCAGATGGATGCTTGCTTGGTTTACCTTATCTATTCTAGTTCTGACCAGATTTTTCTACAAATCTAAACCAATTTTCACTATCGTTCACTTATCTTTACTGGATCAAAATGAAGATTTCCTCTTTAGTTGCTCGGTCGACATCTCGATACCTGGAACTTAATCAATGCTCGATGGAATAAACGTGAAGGGTCTATCGTCATATTATGGCAATAAAGAGTAAGAAATCGCGAAAAATACCCTTAATGTCTGAAATCTAAAGTGATGACTTGAAGACTGATTACTATGATAACTCGTTTATGACAGGAAAAATTGAATCGTCTATGCCAACAACAAAATCAAATACATACTTCGCTCGAATGTTCTCACAGTTAGAATTTTTCTAAAGATTCACTTCTACCTCACTATTCAATGTTTCTTCCGTGTGAATTTCTTGTCTCTGTTCATCGATTGTAACGGTGGTATCAATAATTGCATTCCAGCCCATCTCTATTCACCGATTGTAACTCTGATTATAAGGCAGTAAGAAGAGAGAATTTTTAAATGATAATTATTGTTCATGGGGTATTTATGTGTTTAAGTATATAAGTATATATTTGAGTATGTATAAGCTGAGATCGACCGTCTGGAGGGAACATTCCATCCACTGCTCTGATAGCTTGATCACAGAGAGCAGAGTCCAGAGGACCTTGATACAAAATCAGTCTCAAGCTCTGTATCAGGTCTATACCTCACGCAAGCTTAAGTCTCACATCGCGGGATTGAAGACCATAGAGAAGGTTAATGTTTCTCCGACTCATCATAAACTACCGGAAACGATGATGCCAGAAGGATGCTCTTAGTTGGAGACGACATCTTTTGTCCCAACTCTGGCCAAACCAAATTTATCTATAGTGGTCACACAGATCGTAGATTTAAGCCTCACTACCTTCGTACCGGAAGTTATTAAGTTCAAGAGGCGAACTTGTCAAAAGCGCTACGGAAGGTCAAGAAGCGAAAGCGGAAAAGCTGCAGCGTTGAGCCAACTCTGGACTGACATCAACGCTCCAAGCTCACCAAGAAACAATAAACCATCTGATATTCTTATCTGATTTTTACCCAAACGCCAACACTATTCATACTCAAATACTTTTCTGATCAAAATATGACCTATATATTAGATATTTTAGTAGATATTTTAATTCTCTATAAGATATGAATTTTTATTCTATAATTTGTTGCGTTAGTCATAAGTCAAAACGCGAAACAATCAACGTGCTTTTCAACATGATAAAATTATCTTATCAAAAAGTGATCAACAAATTTGTGGAGAAAATTATTCTGCTTTTAAGCAAAATTTAAAATGTCAATAATCAAACAGTGTTCTTTGTTTTAAAAATAAGTTCTTTGTTCTAATTTGGTAGTGTCAATTTCAAAAAGTTCTGTATGAATTTCTTTAAATTTCAATAAATTAAATTATATTTTTTATTTTAGTGCCAAATACCCTATTGAAACAATATAAAATACTAATAGATAATCCAAAAGAGTAGAGACAGAAGTAAATGAAATTTTAAAAAATTAACAATGGCAAAGGAAAAATATTTTATTAATATTTCTAAATTTGTTAGTAATTTTCCTTTGTTAAAATTTCTTTAGTGTTTTAATAATTGAATGTTAAAATGTCTATATTTAATTAAATTTATTAATTACTATTTAATTTAATTATTGATTTATTCAAATTTTAGATAATGTCATTCTTTTCTGGAATTTTGTATAGTATCTCAAATTATTTAAAACCAACTTCTTTTAATTCAGACAGAGACGAATATGGGGATAGATTTTACACTGGTGGGTATGACGATGTTCAGAAAGATGTAAAACGAGAATCAGTTAAAGGAATAGTAACATATCTAGATGGTAATAAAAATGGAAGAATTGATGGATATGTAAACTTTGATAGTTCATCAGAGATTAGTTTTCATTGCGAGGAAAAGAATTTATCGATTGGCAGTGAAATTTTAATGGACATTATAAGGAATTCCAAAACTTCGCCGTGGTTCGCTTCAAAAATCGAAGTATATACATGTCCTAATAAAGGTATTCTTGAAGACTGGGATGATGATAATAATTTGGATGCCATTAAAAAACATGATAAAATTGAACAACTACCTCAAAAACAAGTTGGCATGATTACCTATGCATGTAATGACAATCTTACTTTTAATAACGAAATTAAATTTCATCAAAGGGATTGTGGTCCCCAGAGTTTTCGTCCCTAGTAAAGGTGACTGGGTTGTCGTACAATATGACCATTCGGCAGATTATTACAGTATCATTGGCTTATCACCTTTACGGTACCTTGATTTTGAAGGAGTAATTAGTTCATTTGACGGCAATATTGGTTATGTTGATAAAGAAATATTCTTTAATAAATATGTCACCAAAGGTGCACGATTAAGTCGTGGAATACATGTTTATGGTACAGCTATAGAATCGGTTCAGAACAGGAGATGCAATTTCAGGGCATTGACAATTTTCTGTAAAATGAAAAGCAACGTAAATAAAGGATTGCAAATGCGACTGAAAACAATGAATAAAATTGAAAATGGAATTAAAACTCCTCATAATTTAGGGCTTCGATTGAATCCTAAAGCTGTAGAATTCGGTGAGCAAAACATTAATGAAAGCCGCTCGAAAGAAGTGATAATAACAAATGATAATGATTTCCCAATGATATTAACTGGGATCGCGTTATTGTCAGAGACAAACAATCAATTTGTCATTGAAAATTGTGAGAAAGAAATGAAAATCTTGGGGAAATCGTCATGGAAACTGTTAGTGAAATGCGTTCCGCAATTTCCGGGATTCGACACGCAGAAATTGTTTATTGAAGGATTGAAAAATGAGTCGACGGAATCATGGAAATTAATGCTCGATGTATCGGTTTATGTTTTCGATCCGGTTCTGTCTAGTATTTCGATGGGAACGGAAAAGGAACCGGGTGAGAAATCGGGATCGAATTTGGAATCATTATTATCGTCTAGCGATTTGATGGGCTGGCGTTCACCATTTGTCAGCGGCTGCCCCTGTTAAACTGAGATCGGTCCTAACGAAAGTTTATCCTCACAAATTGAAATTGTATCCGATTCCGGAACAGCTGGAACATCGGGTGGTGAATAAAGAAGACATAATGGGATTGTATTCGGTGCTGAAGGAGAAATTGGGACCGGGTAATTACAGCAAGAAAATGGATTTGCTGGTGCATTTGGAGGAGGTGAATGCGAAGGAGGAAATGAAGGAATTGGTGCTGGAGAATGTGCGACTGATGCGGAGGCGTGACACGTTCGGGATTGAAGTGCCGGGTTTGAGTGAAGGGAGGCCGTCATTGATGGTTGGTGACAAGGTGAGTGTGAGGCTGAAGGGCGATGATTCGGTGACATTTTCAGGCAGCATCGAGGACATTCTGTGCGAGGTGATTTTTGTGAAGTTCCACGCGACTCTGGAGTCGAGTTATCGGAATGAAGAGTGCACGGTGTCGTTCTCACATAGTCGATTGCCGTTCCGTCGGATGCATTTGGGAATTGAGCTGGCCTGTGGAACATTGGGGGACGGGATTCTGTTCCCGGGGAGAATCGATACTAAATCATCTCAGTGCGTGCGGCTGTCGAGAACTGGGATGAATGAGTTGTCTGGGGTGAATCTGATGAAGGAGAACGAGCTGAAATTGGTGCAGTTGAAATTCTACAATGAATCGCTGAATGAGCTGCAACGGGTCGCTGTGGTGAGGATTCTCCATGGTTACTCGCGACCGTTGCCGTATGTGCTGTTCGGGCCGCCCGGGACCGGGAAAACAGTGACATTAGTCGAGGCGATTCTGCAGGTGTACAAAAATGTGGCGTCGAGCAGAATTCTGGTTTGCGCGCCGTCGAATAGCGCGGCAGATCTGCTGTGTTTGCGATTGGACGAATCGGGCGTGCTGGAAACGGGGAAATGGTGAGAATGAATGCTTATCGGCGCTCGATTCTGTCGGAGTTATCAGATAAAGAACCGATTCCAGCTCGAGTGCTGCCGTATTGCAAGAGCATGGATGATGTAGGTTTTCTATTATCATCATCATTATCGATTTTATCATTTATTTCGCTTTGGGCATTTCTTGTCAAATAACTTATTCACAGCTTCTAATTTTTATCATTGAAACATTTGGGAAAATATTTATTTCAATTGAGATTTTACTTTATTTGATGATTTTGATTTTATTAGAAATGCTGAGTTCTCATTGGCTCTCACATCTGCTGATCCATCGGTTGTAAATTGGAGAGAAATGTTTATGAAAATATTTATTTATTTGACTTATATTTTTATAAATGATTCCGCTATCGACAAATTATCTAAAATATTATTAATAATTTTGATCAATATTTTTTATTAATATTATTATTTTTCATTAATTATTTATTTTTATTAATATTATTAATTATTAATATTATTTCTCATTAATAATTATTATCTATTTTTATTATTAATATTATTAGTATTTATTATTATTATTATAAATTATTAATGTTTTTTTTTATTAATTAATTTATTTATATTTATTATTTCATTAATTATTATTAATAATTTTTAAAAATTTCTAATTTTTTATTTAATATTACTTTATTATGCATATATCTTTTTATTTTTATTAATAAATATTCATTTAACATTATTTGCTAGTAAGTTTGATTTATTTAATTATAATTTCTAATTTGTTATTTTTAATATTTATTTTATTTTTAAAATAAATATTAATATAAATTTATTTTTATTAAAATAAATCATTCATCATTATAATTTCTCCATATTTTCGCCTTATTTTCAAAAAATATCACATAATTTCTTATCTTCATTTCTCCATTTCATTAGTTCCATTTATATTCATAATTTTCCCCTTTCTCCTATATTTCTTTATTTATATCTCCACTTATATCCATCATTCCACCTGTGTTGATCATTACATTTCATATCCATCGTCCCTCGTATATTTAATTGCCCTTTATATCCATCATTCCCCTTCAAATTCTGATGATGTTAGAAAGCTTAGAAATATATCGCTAACTCAATCTCCAACTCGAAAAATTTATCTTCTACATTTTATAATTATGAATTTCCTTTTCCAGCTATCAGAAATTGCGATGCACCGAATTATCGTATGCACTTGTATATCAAGTGGATCTATCTATAGGTTAGGGTTGAAATCAGGGCATATCTCTCATGTTTTCGTCGATGAGGCCGGACAGGCTTCAGAACCGGAAATTATGGTTGCGTTAGGAATGGTGTCCCTTCAAAAAGGCCAAGTAAATATCCATAAAACACAAACTGCCATTAATTTCTGCATAGATTATAATCGCCGGTGATCCTATGCAGTTGGGACCGGTTATTCGGTCTCCTTACGCTCAACAACTACAGGAATCATACCTTCATAGGCTGTTATTGACATGTGACTTATACAAGAAACAGAAAGAAATATGCGCTGGATCGACAACATATTACAATCCACTTGTTGTTACACAATTGCTACAAAATTATCGTGCTCATCATACATTATTGAAATTACCATCGGATATGTTTTATGAAGGAACATTGATTCCATGTGTTGCGAAAAATCGATTTATCAACTGGAAATGGCTACCTAATCCAGAATTTCCTATGATATTCCAAGGAGTTCGTGGCAAAGAATTACGAAATCCTCGAAATCCATCGACTTATAATCCATCAGAAGCTGTAATGGTTGTCAGGTGGATCGGTCGATTATTGCAGGTATTTCATATCGATTAATTACCAACTTTTTGTCTAAACTCAAATATATTCATCGCATTAATATTTCCCCGATTTTTTAACATTCCCAGCAATATAGGAAATAAATAAATTATTAACCTTTTGGATACCGGCGTGATATATTTCCTCCGAAAGTATAAGGCACAGATGAAAAATTTTCATCATTATTTAGAACTTATAATAACGAATATTTTGAGATATAAAACAAATTTTTATCATATTCTGATTGTCAGATAATAAATGATTCCGCTATCTACAAATTATATAAAATATTATTAATAATTTTGATCATTATTTATTATTATTATTATTATTATTTATTATTATTATTAATATTATTATTATTATTATTATTATTATTATTTATTATTTATTATTATTTATTTATTTATTATTATTATATTTATTTATTTAATTATTATTATTTTTAATTATTTATTTATTATTATTTTTATTTATTTATTGTTATTATTATTTTTATTTATTTATTTATTGTTATTATTATTTATTATTATTATTTATTATTATTATTTATTATTATTATTGATTATTATTTATTATTATTATTATTATTATTATTATTATTATTATTATTATTATTATTTTATTTATTATTATTTATTATTATCATTATTATTGATTATTATTTATTATTATTATTATTATTTTATTTATTTATTGTTATTATTATTTATTATTATTTATTTATTTATTGTTATTAATATTATTATATTTATTTATTTATTATTTTTATTATTTATTATTTATTATTATTATTATTTTTATTTATTTATTGTTTTTATTATCATTATTATTATTATTATTATTATTATTATTTTTTTTTATTATTATTATTATTTATTATTATTATCATTATTATTTATTATTTAATATTATTTTTTAAATTTGTAAAATTATTATCATGAAGTAATTTTACAAATAAATTTCCTTTGGTTAAAAAAAATTCTGGATTCAAAGGGTTAATCAATATTATATCAAAACTCAATTCCTAAAACATATGTGTTAATTTATATTAATTTTATTTATTGTAAAATACTTTATATCTGTGGACATTGTGCAAACAGTCATAATTTCAATTTATTGAACTCCTCTGCACTAAACGTCTTTGTTTGTAATTCTTTCGAAAAATGTAATCTCGTGCAATTTCAAAGCAAATCGATACTTGAACTGACGTCTTAATCTTTCTGTGATTCATGTCCCTTGACATCTTTTCCTTCACCTTATGAGTCTTAAATATCAGCCTATCGGATTATTTTGTCTCTATTATTAAAAAAGAGCCCTACACTAAAAATCAATCAACCTTATAATTCAATAAGTAATTTTCTTATCTCATGCAATACTCAAATCTTGTTCATCCTCACGCTATTCTATATCATATCGGAATTATTCGGTTTCATTTTGTTCCTCATTTCAAATTTTCTCAACCAATATGGATCTTATTTACAGCGGATTTCCGAAACTTAATTTCGCAAATAAGTAAATATCGATATTTCACAGATTGTTGAATAAAGTTTGGTTAAGGCCAATAAATTGAGAGAATCTTCTATCAAAATATTTAACCTAGGAATAAATTTATAAAAATTTGCTTAATTTCTTCATGAAACTTTTTTAAGATTCAAACAAAAAAAATATTTCTTTACTTAGTAACACACTGATAAGGGAATTTTTGATCACTAAAGCTGGGTATCAAATCTAAATTGGATTTTATATACCATTACTTCTTACTTTTCATCCTAGTGCATATTAGAGTGTGTGCACTCCAGTTCATCTAAAAAAATATTAAGAAACATGAACGACAATATCCGACAATAAATAAGTCCAAATATAAGGATATTTCTAGGGAAAATAATATTTTATATTCTTGCTGATACGGTAATTCCTTTTTCCAACAGTTCCACAGGAAATATTTTTGCGCTATCCGCTATATAAGCAGTAGACTTCTCAAACGTTCATATTCCACAGTTGCATCTTTACATTCTTTATAAATTTCTTTTGTCCTGGATATTGACAAAAATTTTTACTTTCTGAATCATTATAATAGAGAAGTGAACTTATAAACATATAGTTAATACATCACATGCTGTTTGTAGATAGATGGAGATATGAGTTTATAGAATGGAAGTTTTTATTCATATTTCGCTTCAGCATTATCTTCATAACTTATATCCTCTAGTTCTCCTTATCCCTACTATTTCTCCTTATCTCTATTGTTTCTCCTTATCTCTACTATTTCTCCTTACCTCTACTATTTCTCCTTACCTCTACTATTTCTCCTTACCTCTACTATTTCTCCTTACCTCTACTATTTCTCCTTATCGACTATTTCTTCTAATCTCTACTATTTCTTCTAATCTCTACTATTTCTCCTTATCTTTACTATTTCTCCTTATATCCACTATTTCTTATATAATCTAGTTCTCATCCCTACTATTTCTCCTTATCTCTACTATTTCTCCTTATCTTCACTATTTCTCCTTATCTCTACTATTTCTCCTTATCTTTGCTATTTCTCCTTAGCTCTACTATTTCTCCTTATCTTTACTATTTCTCCTTACCTCTACTATTTCTCCTTATCGACTATTTCTTCTAATCTCTAATATTTCTTCTAATCTCTACTATTTCTTCTAATCTCTACTATTTCTCCTTATCTTTACTATTTCTCCTTATATCCACTATTTCTTATATAATCTAGTTCTCATCCCTACTATTTCTCCTTATCTCTACTATTTCTCCTTATCTCTACTATTTCTCCTTATCTCTACTATTTCTCCTTATCTCTACTATTTCTCCTTATCTCTACTATTTCTCCTTATCTCTACTATTTCTCCTTATCTCTACTATTTCTCCTTATCTCTACTATTTCTCCTTATCTCTACTATTTCTCCTTATCTCTACTATTTCTCCTTATCTCTACTATTTCTCCTTATCTCTACTATTTCTCCTTATCTCTACTATTTCTCCTTATCTCTACTATTTCTCCTTATCTCTACTATTTCTCATCTCTACTATTTCTCCTTATCTCTACTATTTCTCCTTATCTCTACTATTTCTCCTTATCGACTATTTCTTCTAATCTCTACTATTTCTTCTAATCTTTACTATTTCTCCTTATATCCACTATTTCTTATATAATCTAGTTCTCATCCCTACTATTTCTCCTTATCTCTACTATTTCCGACTATGATATTGATAATCACTAATAACAAAAAAGATATCACGAGAGAAAAAGCTGGTAGAAGAATAATCTAATTTTTACATTTTCGATACGAACTTCAAAAAAATCTTTGAATCTTCCCCACAATCCCAAGGAGATAAATTCTCTTTACTTAGGCACACAACTCAAATTGCTGAATTTTAAATCACCAGAGATTTTTTTACTTGCTTCCGAACTCATAAATCTAAAACCTTCAATAATTTCTATCCTAAATACAATTTGCTGAACTTAACTCGCAATAGGATATGAGCGCTGAATATCAATTAAAAGATGAAAACATCAGCGTCATAACTCCATATCGCGCTCAAGTCGACTGCATACGGAAGCTGATTACGAGCTGTTTGGAAAATGTAAATTTAGCGAAATTGAAAGTGGCATCAGTTGAAGAATTTCAAGGCCAAGAAAATGAGGTGGTGATTATCAGCACTGTGAGAAGCAGTTTGGATGAAACGGGAAATAATGGTGTCCATGAATCGTTTGCTATCTTGAATACGGTGGGCTCGAGATTGGGATTCCTGTCGAACAAGAGGCGATTCAATGTGTCGATAACACGCGCTTGCTCACTGTTGATAGTTATCGGTGACCCGGGCTTGTTGAAATATGACGAATGTTGGAGCAGTCTCATCAAATATGCCGATATCAATAATGCATGTATTGGTTCAGAGTCTAAATAATCATTTTTGTCAAAAACTGCATTTTGTATTCCGATATTTATTTAATAAATTGAATGATGTTTAATTTTTCTTTTTATAGTGATTTTAATAATTACTGATCGATATAATAATATTTGAATCAATGTTATTATTTCCTGTCGATATAATAATATTTGAATCAATAATATTATTTCCTGTCGATATATAATAATATTTGAATTCTTAATTTAATTGTCAATGGACAACAAGTTGATCGCCGAGCTATTTCTGATTGAACTCAAAGTATTTAAAAGTTATGCCATTTCTACAGTAAAAACATAACATTAAAAAAACTTCAAAAAGAGAAGTGTTCGAACATAGAAAAATTACAAAAACGAAACATTGTTCCTGACTTACACACAGCAGATTCATTAAGACTGTCATTGTCAAATTACACTCCTGAATTTGAAAAATTGTCAGATGGTATGATTACACAAGTATCACATTTAATTGAGTTGATTGGGGGTCATTGCATATTTACGTCACGCTCGATTCCTTAAAAACACCACAAAACGTGACGTGCGTGGGTGGATGAGTTGAGTTGAATGTGATGTCACGCTAGTTGTATTTTATGAACCACAGTAATTATTATTGCAACAATCTTCCTCTGCTACTATGGTACAGTGATGCTGATACGTTGACTAGACAACGATGACCAACAAATATTACTGCTACATCAAGCTCCCAAACAATGTTGAGTTATAATATTTGATACCTATTTGATAATATTTGATTGTTATAATAATATGATACCACTAGACTACTCTCATTTCTTGAACAATAAAATGATGTCACTATTTGGATCAACATGAATGTGATCAAAAGTGACGGGTTTCAAAAATTTTCATTTTTGGCGTGACGTAGTTACGCATTGACCCCTTGTTTTGATTTTAATTTTTTATATTAATTTAATGATTTTTCAATTAAAATTTCTTAATAAAAACATTTTAAGTTCTTTTTGTAAATCAATTATTATTTTATTTTATAACATTTATTTATTTGTTCTTTTTTATTACTTGGTAGATCAGTATTTATTTTATAATGCCAAAGTCGATCGCAAGTTAAATCAAGTTGGCCATCATGCACTAATAGACTTTATCGACTCAATTGCAAGATATCGAGACTTAAATTTAAGTTAAAAACCTACAAAATGACTTCAAAATTTTCATTGGATTCATTTTGTAATTATAAGTATTTCTGTCCTATTTCTTGGATTTCGCCTTCCTATCTTTATAATTGAATTATTCATAAAGGACATCCAACATTCTTTTAAAATCGCGATCAAGTCGAAACACGTAAAAAACGAGATTGTTTGCAAAATAGCTTCAGATAAGTCAAGATTTATAATAAACTTGGTGTTCCATCTACCAATAATAATAATACACAATAATGATAATATCTATTGAAGATTCAATTTGTTTAATTCCTTGCACGTTTACACAAATTTGCGCTTTACGTGCATTTCCTAACAAAATATTCATACCATGTTATTCATAATTATCCATTCTGTCCATATGTCGGAAACCGAGGAAAACCCTTGTTAATCCAGCTTTCAGAAAAGGGTTAAAGAAATAAATTATATAAAAAATCAGAATAATTATAATAGAAATAAAGAATAAAATAAAACTAAAAGCACAAAAAATAAATTAAAATAGGAGTGAAATTAGATTATGAGCTTTTGTTGCCTTTGGCAAATCTCGCTTTTCCAAGTTGCGGCCAACATGTCTCACAAAATGGGGTTCAATTCTGGTTCTTCGCCTGATCCCTTTTATTTTACATGGTTTACAGTGACTAATATTGTGCAATAATTTACTCGCCAGATCAAATATTTTCTGGTTTGATTTTTCTACGTGTAAAATTTACAAATGAGGCCCTGATAGCACTAATCTTGTTACATGTATGTCATTAGCAGAATGTTAATTGACCGCTTTCAACTACCTGATTTTGAATTTTAAAGTTCTGATCTCAACTCAATATCATGTAGCTGTCTCGTGAGCATCTTTTGACTTTTAATAGCGCCAGGAAGTAACAAGATGGCCTCCAAATTCCTGCTCTCGTAGGAAGTGGACATCTACCTGTTTCGTAATTGTGTTCTGATCTTCGGGGGGACACTGTACAATGCATTACATTGAAATAAAAATATTTATATTCATTAAACTGAAAATAACAGACTAAATATTAAAGTGTCGGTTCCATGTTTCCATTCCATAAACTACACTCAGGGCTTTGATGGCTTAATCAACATTTTGTCGATAGTTTCATTAGGTTGCTTCACTCATCCATAATGCAATTAATATTAAAACAACACTAAGTGCATATTTTAACCAACTAAAATTAATAAAAATTAATAAAATTGAATAATAAAAATATCAGATGAACGAAAGATTAGAATAAATGGATGATCTTTGTATTTATCCTGAAAATAGTTCAGACGTCTCAGTTTTGGTTGGGACCTAGACTGAAGGGATCGGTTCAGCTCAATTTTGAACTTTCCGGCACGATTACGTCTTGGTCTATTATTATGTCCAATTTCCTCTACCAGCTCTCATCACACAAGTGTAGTAGTTCCTTGTTCATATAGGGAAATCTGCCGTTCCGAATTTCTTTTTCTACCCGTTCCAGACTGGAGATCGCTGTATGTACTTCTTACAGCGCTTTGGTCAAAATACTAATTATAACTGTAACTTGACGAACCCCTTGGCTTTAGGCATACGACAGTTAAGCTACCATGAAATCTGTTAGAAGCTATAACATTTAATTCTTCGGTCATCAAAATAAATTACTAAGACTATTAAATCCAAAATTATATTTCATTAAATCTGATTATATAAACAAATATTCTTGGGACATTTTCTAAATTTTAATTTCAACCAAATATCAACATACCATCGCATTCATACTTGAATTTCAATTTTATTAAAAATTATTTTATTTTAAAATTTCAATTATCATTTCAATTTTAATATCTTAAAATAATTTAAGTTTCAATTAAAACTTTACAAATTTTAATCATGAACTAATTTAATTTAGTATTTTAATTTTAACTCCTCACAAAATCCATTTGGTTCACTGTAATAACTGATTTTACTACTTTGCATATGATATGTATTGGACTGTGGACCCAAAAAATCGTGGAATAATGAAAATGAAACTAAAGAAAACACGAAAAAATTTATGTAATAAAGAATTTATCAAATTCCATAAAAATGACACAAAAGAAAATTTACTTACTATGTTTCTCTTCTAGAAAGATTGGCATATAAAGGTGCTGCTAAAATATTGCTACTATAATTGATACCGTCCCGACGAATATACATTGGTATTTATAATTTAAATTGTGCGTGCGAATTAGTGAGTGTACATTAGTGCATTAAAATATACTCAAATTGTTTTATTCGATTTCTTTTTTGATTAAATTTTCATAATTTGTTAAATATTATTTAATTTCTAAAATTTTATATATTTTTTAATAAATGTTATTTTCGACTTCATAATGGATTTAGATTTTTTTCAATAATACCGAAAAATAATTAATTCGATTTAATTAATTTTTTTCCGATTTCTATTTTTGATAATCGCCATGAATTATAATTATTTATTTTTGTTATATTTGTGTTAATTTCTTGCATTACTTCTTGAATTTGTTATTGATTTTATATTTACTTCTGACACATTTTCGATCAAATTCTCGTTTAGATTTATGGCAAAGTCAGTTTTTTTCCCAACACTTAGGAAAGAATTATTTGTTTGTATTGTTATTTCAAAGTCCTTGTGATCATAAAGGTCATGAGGGACCCGCAAATCTTAAGTAAGCTTGTACTTAGGACATCTCACTTATTGATTTTATTTTGAATTTGTTATATACATCTTGTTTGGGATTTGAAATATATATAAGTAAATTAAAATTAATTCTAACTTGGTCGTTATTTTGAGGGAAACTGAAACATGTAAATCAATCTGAATAGGATAAATAATGAAATTTAAATAAAACCATAATCGTGAACCTAGAAACCTAAATTTAAAGAAAAGTTAATAAAATAGTGAAATTACCGAATGGTTTTCTGATCAGAGTTCAAATGCAGATTTACTTCCTGAATCATTTCCTTTACAAGAGAAATGGTTATTGAATTGACGTTAAACAAAAGAGTCCAAAAAAGGGGCGCAACGAGAAATGAAAGATACAAAAATAGTTTACAAAAAATGATTTTTAAAATTAATAGCTACTAGTTGAAGTTTTTAAAACCTTAACCCTTTGACGCTCATAAGCGTTGCCGGCATTTTTATCGCTTGAAATATTAATCAATCGACAGATTTTAGTCCATTAGTGAGTATTATTTTCAAAAAATAATTTATTCTTTATTTTTTAGACACTACCTGGGGTGGTACATAAATACACCACTAAGCGATAATATGCAAAATATCCAATCAGTCAATTATATGATAAAGTGAATAACACTGACGTTGAGCATTCAGACAGAGGTGAACATCACATGAACTGCATTTAATGTTGCTGCGGCAATCATGTCTTCGGGTGCTGCAGTATGTGCATCGCTTTCTGTCTTCTGTGAATACTGGTAAATGTTGTGGTGTAGGACAAGCAGCATTACTCGGTCGAATTTTCTTTGAAGGAGGATTGGCGGATGTCGCTCTCTCTCTTTGTAGCTAGCTTATATACCTTCTATTATTGTTTCGTCGATACCCATTTCAATGTCATTTTCAATCAGGGTAACATCTTCCTCATCAAGGTTTTCCATTTCGTCCTCAGAATTATCCGCCCATAAAAGTGAAATTGCTTTTTGAGCACAGGCTTTTCTTGAGTGAACAATTCTTTTTTCTTTTGACATATCCTATAATAAAAATCATAAAAAATAAATAGCAAGTGTTAAAATATGTATTTTCATTTTAATTATATTTTTGTGCTATCACTAAGTACTATCAATTTAGTAATTTAATAATGAACTATATAATACGCTAAATTTATGTTTACCGTTCTGTGGATATATATACCACCAAGTTATTTCAGTTCTCTGAAGTACAAAAAAATAGTATTTAAGTTATTTTAATAGTCATTATGTTAGTTAAATCATTGTGAAATAATATAATATGAAAAACGTTTTCAAAAACAAAAGATTACCTAAAATAATCTGAGTAGAAAATAATGTCTCAAAATTCTGAAAATTTCAAATATTTAACGAGATCGTATTAACTAAAACAATGTTTTTATAGACACCAAAGATTCCAATGATAATCATTAGGCATATGAGAGTATTTTTATCAAAGGGCGAAACCAAATTATGTTTATTTATTGGTGAACTATTTTGTTGAAGACGTGGTACATATATATACCACAGAACGTCAAAGGGTTAAAGTGATAATGTGGGAAAGGATAATTGTTTTGCTGGTAGAATCGCTTCATCATTGAATTTCATAGCCACTGTGTCTTTTATTGCCATTTATGGCAGAGTACTACAATTGTTCAAAATTTATTTACAAATGTTGGAGCTCAGTGTTATATTTTGTGTTGTATATTGTACTATCATTGATTTTTATTGATTTATTGATTTGATATCAAAGAACATTATTGGAAAAATATTGAAATATTTCGGGGCCTCCATTTAGTGAAAGGCTGTCGTAAGGAATTAATTTTTTAATGAATTTGTCACTAAATACACAAATAGCGTGAACCTTAAACCACTTCATTTTAGCATTGGAGAAATATTTCTCAAGACACAAAAGTGAAATTTGCCCCATCAAATTTTTTGTAATTTTTTATTTTCAAAATATTAATTTAGAATCTAAATTTTAGAGATATGTTCTTGAATAATTCTTGGAAAATCTTTTGTCACCAATTAAAACAACGTTGTTTTTTCCTAAATTAAAAAGAAGCCTTCACCTTCAATATCACATATTTGTAGCACTCTCAGTGCCACTGATCATTCGTCTAAGAACAGACGATATTTTCAATTTTGCTTGATTCATTAAAAATAAGTACACAGCTCAATAAATATATAAAATGCTTGCAACTAATTTTACACAGACTAACCTTATTGTTTTATTTATATTATCAAAATCTTTACTTTATTCTTAATTTTATATACACTTATTATTAAATAAACCCAGCGGCTTAGTTAGAGTTTTGCTACCCCCTCTGCTACTCTTCTGTTACCCTTTCTGCTACCATTCTGTTACTCTTTCTGCTACCCTGTCTCAATATACACAGAATAGAACGGAAACTTTGTTACTTTTACATAATCGAAATGATTCTTCTCTCGATCGTATTGCACCATGCCCATTTAATTTATTGAAAATATTTTATAAATTGGAAATAAAAATATTGAAATTTTGTTTTATTGTTTTTAAATGCAATTCAGTTTAATTAAAACTAAAATATTTTATAACTAATATATTGAAATTTTCTGATTTATTTGTGTTCAGCACCGTAACTAAAGATGTGCAATAAGGTGCAATAAGATCGGAGGGACCCTGCAATGGAACTGTAATTTGAATTTTTTATTTTATAACCTCACAAACTACAGATCCAGAGGGACAGATAGGAAATAATATAAGGTAATATAACCTCCCACCACCCAGTGAGCAATAGAAAAATAAAATGTTGCTAAATGGCTGCGTGGAATGTTCTCATGCTATGCAACAATTTAGCAACTCGTTATTTTTCTTTTACTCACTGTGTAATGTGAGGTTATACACCTAAATCCAGAATATAAAAGTTTCTATAATCTAAAAAAAATATCGATAAAACTATATTATAGCAACACACAAACTTACCTGTGTGCAAAAATTTAATGTTCCGAATGTTAAAAGTTTTTTTATAGGAATTGAGAAAGTGACAGAAAAATAATTTTACATACAAACACAGCACGCATAATATAAAATACACGCAAATTTAATATAGCTTTTTTTATTCCGAAAGTAGAGAGTCATTAACATACTGTTAACATATCATTAATTTAAAATTATTAAAATTCATGGATTTTGAATTGGATTTTGAATCTTACAACTCAACTTTGAGTTTTCGAGAAATGGACGACAAAACATCGTAAGATCTATTTATAAAATATTTTTGAAGTTAATATTTCTTTAGATTTTCAGATATTTCTTTGGAGACATTTCCATTTTGTGAAGGTGAAGATCTGACAATGTAAGAATTTTTTTATTTAATTACAAATAATTAAAATATTTTACAGCATATCAGATATTTCTAGTCAAACGCCTTTGTGTGAAGATATTCAACAAGTTCCATCGACATCTTTGGAATTGAAGAAAAAAATTCGAAAATCGTAAATTTTAATAACTTATTTTAAAAAAATAATATTTTCAAAGAATTTCAGAAAATGACAAAATCCGTCTCATCAATGCATATGAAAATGGAGAAAATTATAAAGATTTTGGAAGATTACTGGTAATCTCCAAAAAATCGATTGGAACCATTATTTCTTAAAAAAATAAATGTGTTTGGTGATTATTTTATTTCTTTTTAGTTAAAAATATATATAACTTACATTTTATTTAAATAATTCTAAATTCATAACATATCATAAAATACCTAAAAACGCACCTGAAATTTAATTATCAATATATTATAAATGCTGATCACAAGTAATATTTAAGAGCTTGAATAATGATCTCATAATTATATGAAATCAAAATTCAAGCCTTAAAATATACTTAAATTTAAAAAACTTCTAAAATCATAAATAAAATTGAATTGAAAATCAAAAAATGAAATAAACATTCTCATAAATGGTGAGTCATCGATTGATGAACACACCAACATGTATTATAGAGACTTTTAACATCTGGAATTATAATAAGTCTGGAATTATGCGACTGTACAATATTTGTTGTGTTCATAAATATTTCTTTCATATCATATTTGTACTATTATTACTTTTTCACATAAAAATGTATTAACCCAAATAAAATATTGCAGAGGGCACTGGAAAAGGTATTTATGACGCTCTATGTGCTCCCAGGTTTTTAAAAGCATTCCGTGAGAGATCACAGGTTGGCCATCCACGTTCAAATCATTATAATATTTTTATTAAAATCAAACAAATTAATATTTATGTGAAAATATTTAATATATTATCAAATGGTTACTTCATTTTATTATTAGAGCGAAGAAATGTGTATAAAAAATAATAACTGAATGTAAACCAATTTCAAAGTCCAAAT
>CAUHTR010003822.1:0-42491 GCA_959609185.1 Schmidtea polychroa | reverse complement strand
AAAAAGTTTTCCTTAAAAACCACAAAATACTAGAGGAATTTCAGGAAACTCCTATAGCGGCCTTGAACATTTATAAACTGTTTCACCAAATCATTTCCATATGCTGATTTTTCGAAAAGTGTGATTCGTCGACTTTTTCAATGGAACCATTACTGATTTCTGGACTCTAGTTAAGGTATATTTGCTTATGATGGTGGACAATATCCGATTATTATATACAGTTTAAAATAATGAGTAATGGAAATATAACATCGCAGCGTTTCGATACTAACCTCGAAATTCAGTTATCTAACAATGAAGTCATCTTATCTCATCAAATGCTTTCCTGCAACCTGAAGTTTTTGTCATCAGGGTTCACCATACAAGACATACAAGGAACAACTTTTAAAGAGAATCGGTTCAAAGTGCAGTGTTCATAATAATGTTGTTTCATGTTCTAACCAAGTTGATGATGTTAATATTATTATTATCTGAAGAAGAAAGCCATCTGTTTGTTGAAGACAATAGAAAAATATCTCGGCAGTTTGAATAACTGCAATATAACCATTCGAGGAATACCGAATTTTTTTTACTGTAGTTTTTGATTTAGTTTTTATTTAGAGTAGTTAAAAATCTTTTTAGTATGTGTGAGGAGGGGTTGCGGAATTCATTTGTACGTACACAGGGAAGGAGAGTGCAAGACTATATGGTGTGAAACTGACAGAAACTGGAAATATTAATTTTTGCTTTGCTAATTTCCTTTAAGATATAACACCGAATAGTCGGCTGAGATTATTTAAAGCTTTTAAAGCACCCACAGAAACTTTATTTTTAGCTATACTTTAGGGAGTTTTCAGCGTGATTTTCATTTTTCGTTTCTTGTAAATAAAGTGAATAGGAATATTGCACATTCCACTAACGGTTTCTTTCATTTCAACTATGTCCAAAGGTTTCGTACAATTTCATTTCTACTAGTTATCGATAACAGCACTTGAAGCTTCTCATCGTGTTATGTTCTATGTCCCCAACAATAAAGTTTGAAAGTCAAATTGCGCCAGTTTTTAAATTTATTACTTAAAAATTTCAATTTTGCTTATAGATCTTGATTAGAACTATATATTCAGTGTTAAGAAATTGTTTCTATCATAATATACATAAAATATGACGTATATACTTAAGAAAAATTATGATTTATCAAATTTTAAAAATCCATTAATTTCAAAATAGCCTCAACGAAAAGTCAAATTGCTCCAACTGGGGCCCTAGGGCCCCAGATGAAAAGCACTGGTATACATCTTCATAAATCTATTGAAGAATATAATAACAACAGAATTTGTTATCATCATTTACTAATGAGAGTATTTTTGTAGCCGAGGCTAGTTACGCCATATTCTGGAATATTGCACAAGCTAAACGCCTTTATACAGAAAGTGAATTTATAATGAAAAATATATGCAAGGTGGTTAAGATGCTAGATTCTAATAATACCAAATTACATAGGTTGATCGGGCAAATTCGATTTCACGCCATACAACCGAGAGACGTGTTTCTGAAATGAGTTGAGATTGTGTAGAACAGCTAATAGTTGATATAAAAAACAGTGTAGCGTTAAGTTTATCTCTCGATGAATCTACAGACATTTAAGATAATCCATAACAATCTGCATCTACTGATGTAACCGTGAAAGAAGAATTTCTGGATTTAGTAGCACTCAAGGATGCAACACGTGGGATTACCGTAATTTCCGGTCTATAAGTCGCGGTTTTTTTCAGACGCTGACGGTGCTGCGACTTAAATAAAGGAGCGACTTATATAATAAGTTTAATCACGTGCCGTTTCTATAATAAATCTAAATGTAATCAACAATTTGTGACTGTTCTGTCTTTGATGAACTGATAATTGATGCCGTGGTTATCAAAGGCCCTTTTTGTAATATGATACAATCATAAACCATCACCATCATTATAATATATCTAAGACGCCATATAGCCTATTTCGTAAACCAAGCTTACAGGATGTCTAGGCTAGGCGAACTGCCGCCATGTTGGCGTGTCAGTTTAACTGCCGATCTGATTGGTCATTTCGGACCCTGGATCCGAAATTTGAGAGCCCATCAAACAAATGTCAGCTTTAATCACCAGATGGCAGTGTATATAAGACCGCTGTAATAGATTTCCTGTCAAAACAATTTAATTTTTCAAATTAAAATATACCGAAAGTTTAGTGCAAAATGAGTTCCAACAAAACAAGGAAATCGTACACTGCCGAGTTTAAGCTGCAAACTATCAAATTTGCTGAGGAAAACGGCAATCGAGCGACTGAGCGGCGATTTAATATTAGTGAAAAACTAGTTCGAGATTGGCGAAAATCAAAAGATGCGCTGTTGCTGACAAAAAGAACCAAGCGGGCGAATCGAGGTCATAAAGCAAGATGGCCAGGACTGGAAAATCAGCTTTCTAAGTTTATTGTGGAGCAGCGAGCTCAAGGTCGCGGAATATCAACCGTCCAAGTTCGTCTTAAGGCCAAAGAAATAGCGAATGATCTGGGAATTGATGAATTCATTGGTGGACCATCTTGGTGTTTTCGTTTCATGAAGCGCCAGCAGCTCTGCATCAGATCAAGAACGACCATGTGTCAACAACTGCCTGCTGACTACATCGAAAAAATCCGGAATTTTCGTGAATTCATTTATTCAAAATATATGAAATCATTCCAGATCATATTATCAACATGGATGAAGTTCCACTCACCTTCGATATTCCTCTGGGTCGAACTCTCAATAACAAAGGTGAGAAAACGATCAACATAAGAACAACTGGCCACGAGAAATCGCAGTTTACGGTCGTGCTGTCATGCTGTGGTGATGGAAGGAAGCTTCCTCCAATGATAATCTTCAAAAGGAAAACCATGCCAAAAGAGGCATTTCCCAACAACGTGATCATTCAAACCAACGCAAAGGGATGGATGAATGAAGAAATGATGAACATATGGTTGGAGAGATGTTTCAAAAAGAGGCCTGACGGATTCTTCAAAACTAAAAAGGCATTGCTCGTAATGGACAGTATGCGAGCTCACATCACAGAGAACATAAAAACGAAAGTTAAAGGCAACAACTCGATTCCTGTCATTATACCAGGTGGTCTGACGAAGGTGCTACAACCTCTGGATATTTCTGTCAACCGAAGTTTCAAGGTCCATCTGCGTCGTTTGTGGGAAAGATGGATGACCAGCGGTGAACATAGCTTTACGGCAACAGGTCGCATGCGTCATGCCACTTTTGCGGAAGTGGCCAAATGGGTGGTCGAGGCATGGGATAAATTGAATCCGGCGATTATCACCAGTGGATTCAAGAAAGCGGAAATCTTACTGGCAGACAATGATGACAACGACGACTCTGATAGCGATGATGATGATGACAACTATGAACTGACTGTACCAGATGAAATTGCTCAATTATTTGAAAGCGATACTGAAGATGAAGGCTTTAATGGATTTAATGGATTTACAGACTCTGATTTTTATTGATAAATTTAACTTCATTAATCGACATTTATAACTTAGGCATTTCGTTTTATTGATATAAATAATTTCTCTATAAATTAAAAAGAAATATTCCACGTTATTAAATACTTGCGCTAAATGATTTTTGTTCTCACCTCTTCTCTTTAGTGTCTTTAATTAAACTTGGCGACCACCACCGAACAAAGTAAACATTTCCGCAGAGGCATGCTTATTACTGTATAAGTGCGACTTAAATAACGGAGCGACTTATATATTAATTTTTCCAAAATTTTAGCCATTTTTTACAATTGCGACTTATACACAGGAGCGACTTATTACCCGGAAATTACGGTAATATTAACAATGCACTGGACACAATATTGTCATCTAATAGTATAACTTTGAACCAACTCGTAAGTGTTGCAACCGATGGTGCATCTGCGATGTTAAGCAAAATTTTAGGTCTTGCTGGTCTTTTAAAAAGTGATCCAAGAATACCTGATTTTATATCTGTTCATTGTATTATTCACCGTAAAAATTTAATAGCTAAATATTTTAAGTATGACAATGTTATGAAAACAGTTTTTAAGGTTGTTAATTATATTCGAACAAACTCAAAAAAATCATAGACAATTTAAAAATTTTCTTAAAGAATTAGAATTTTATGACCATCCTAATGAGTTGCCGTTCTATTCTATTGTGAGATGGTTATCTACATATAATGTATTAAGTCGTTTCTGTGATTTAATTGACCCAATCAAGGTATTTCTTTAAAAAAAAGCAAAACTTTTATCCGCAGTTAGAAGAAACTTACAGGCTACAAGATTTAATGTTCTTAACTAATACTGTGGAACATCTACAACATGGCCACCACATGGGGAGGCTGACAAGGCTCTAGCCCTAGGGCCCACCGTGGCAGGTCGGTTAGCTAAATGAGATGAACATAAGACAGAAGGAAACTTATTAAATATTGACTTTTGTTTTGTACATATCAACTAAAATTAATTACTGCATTTTGCTATAGCCTATAGGCACATTATATTATTTCGCTAATCTTCTCATCATCGTGTTGGTGATTTATCTCCATTCGGACATTAATATATGCTGTATTGCCGATGAAAAACACTTGTCTGTATTGATACATTTAAAAAGAAATTCAACCGTATTTTGATTTAAAGTTCAAATTTGCAAATACAATTAATAACGCTGCATGCGACATCAAGCGAGTTCCGGACTGGAGGTGTCTTTGAATTTCGTCAGAACATGCATCAACATGATGATGCAGTTAAAGAAGTTATACTTCTCTTTTATTTGTACAAACATGTTTTTTTATTTATAGAAAAGCCTATTCCAATGCTACCAGCTAGTGATTTTTAATGTTTTTCGGAACTTAAAGAAGTCCAATTAAACTTCTGAATGCAATTTATGACAAAAAACTACAAGGTATATTTGCTAATATCTGCCTCGCCATTAAACTGTTTTGTACCGTACCAGTTACGGTTTCTTCATCTGGAAAGATCATTCAGCAGGCTGGCAAATTCATTAAAAACATGGCAAAGAAGCACAACTAGTCAAGATCGACTCTATCATCTAGCAATTTTAAGTATCGAAAATGATTTAGCTAAGAAAGTTGATTTTAATGATTTTAAAAATTTGCATTGACAAAAGCTAGAAAATATAGTCTACTTTGAGATAATTTTTGATATTATTATAAGTTTTTACCATAGTCTATGTTTTTTAAAAATATAAAGCTTAAAACTGTAGTTTATTTTTAATAAATTTTAAATGTTACTTTCTTGCCATCATTTAATCTGCCCTATTTTATCCTAATTCCTGTAGAGCATCAAGCGGTATATAGTTTAGGGGCCCGCCGAAAATCCTGGCCTGGGGGTCCACTTTAGGATGTGGGGGCCCTGATCTACAATCACTCAATTTAGAATTACAAGGAAAGGAAAAAACTATCGTTGATATCTCCCATCCGATTTCTAGCCTTGAAATGAAATAAAAACTGTTCAAAAACGATTTTATTTCGAAAAATTTCAGTCATTTTTCCAGATTGAAAAATATGTCTTCACAAATCGAAGATACGAAACTTGAAAAGTATATAGATAAATTACAGGAAATAATAGATGATTTTACATTGAGATTTATAGATTTAAGAAAATTCAAATTATGCATCGAATTTTTGGTGAATCCATTTGAAATGGATGTAGTCAACGAAGGATTTTCAATTATACAAAGTATTCTACCTATAACAACTACTGCAGAATTAGAATTAATTGACATGCAGGAATGCATCATAAAAAATTCATCATAAAAAATGCATCATAAATCCAATAGAATTTTGGAAACTTATTGCTGAATCTAAATACCAACATTTGAAAAAGGCCGCCTTAAGTTAATCTCAATGTTTGGCACGATCTACTGTTGTGAATCTTTGTATTCTGCAATGAAGTATATTAAGTCAAAACATCGCTTGCAACTAACAAATGAACACTTATCCGCATGGCCCCAACATCCTAAAGTGGACTCCCAGGCCAGGATTTCCGTAATTTAAGTTTATGGTTTTTGGCTCATATGGAAGAAAAGTTTGGCCACCTCTGTTATATTCATTACTATTGGTTCTATCAATCTCTTCATAAGCAGCTCCGGCGCTTTTATTTCTACTGGATGATCGAATTCCTTGTCTTGGTACAAAGTGTTTTCAGCGTTATGGAGATNGTGTTTTCAGCGTTATGGAGATTTTGCTTCACAATACATTTCATTGAAAACGACTTTCTTATTTTCGAGTTGTTTGAATATTCAATTGTGATGGAGCAGTATCCATTCTGAGCGTAATTGTTGATTTGTTCTTGTCATATCCATTGACTGGATGTTCTGCGATCCGACAACGAGTAGACATATCAACAGCAGCTTTACCAAATTTAACATTTGTAATATACATTCGATATAGAGGTGAAGTGGTTCCATGTTCCAGAGTTTTGAGTACATTTTATTTTCTTTATTAAATTTGAAATGTCATCTGATATTTATATTAGGTGAACTTCGAACACTTATAGCACAGAAATATATGAAGAACAGAAAGATATATAGGTGAAGCGGCTCCATTTTTCTCAATTCCAGAGTTTTGAGAACATTTTTTGTACAGTTGACAAAAATATGGCGTTAATATTTATTAAATATTTGTTATTTTTAATAACGCATTTGTAATTTAATTTTAAATAATTAAAATTTAATAAAATAAAAAAAAATGTATTTACATGAATCAAGCACTTCACCACTTTTTTCCAAACAATACAATTTTTAAAAATTTTATTTCATGAAATTTTACTAGGCACCGAAAATTTACATCAGGGGTTCCCAAAGGTTTACCTAGGGAGCCAAATTCTAAATTCCAAAATATTTGGCGGGCCAAAATACAAAAATGTTTCTAAAAAAGTAATAATTGACTTCGCCGATATATAATATATTATACTATTTCATGAAAGTGTCTCACAAAAGAATACTGCCGTTACTGTGAAGTTATATTTTCTATTGCTTGAAAATTTCTTTATGAATCTTTAAAGTCAGAAGTATAAATAGGTCTGCATTTGGCCTGAATTCATTTGAACTGAACATTTTTAAATAGAAATACATAATATTTTTTTAAATTAAGATCTCAGATTTTACATTGGTGGTTCGCGAGCCGCACTTTGGAAACCCCTGATTTATATGCATCTTTTACTATGTGTTGTGTATGTGTGTTCAATTTATTTTTTCTACCATTTCTCAATTTCTATATAAAAGTTTTTATTTCATACAACATTACATTTTTACATACAGGTAAGTTTGTGTGATTCATTTTATATTATAGATTTTTTTATTCTATGCAAACGGAAGTATGTACAAAATTTTAATATTTAAAGCATCTAAAATTAAGGGAAATAAAAAGTTAGTTAAAATTTAGAAAATTGGAAATCAATTTTTTTCCAATGAAAGGTTTGAGCGAATAGAAAATAAAAAGACAAATATAATAATTAGAAACTGAGGAGTCTCTAGAAAACGAACCGTATTATAAAAATACAAACTAATTAATTAATTAGTTCAAAATTTGAAAACATTTTCACAATAGTTGCAGTCAAATTACAGCTCGGTGTAAGAATTTATTATATTTAATTTAGATATAATCATTAGTAGCTGGAAGATGGCCGGGCTGTTTTCAATGTTAAGAAATAATTAATAGTTTTCATGAAAAGAAGTGTTTACTGTTGTACGCAATTAAATTTAAGTCATCTTTCAAAATTTATTTATTATTTACAATTTTAAATTCTCTCGTTTTCCTGAAAATTTAAGCAGCTGATGCGTGATAATTATTAATATTGATGCAACTATTGGTCATAAATTTAATCACTTTAATTTAAGATACTTTAATAAAATTTAATATTGATTTTAATATACAAATTTCTCAGAAATAGTCTTCAAATAACTGGTCACACTTATAACATTTAAAGAGAGAATTACTTAATACTATTCTAAGCATCATTCGCAAAAAGAAAATTTTACCTTTATTAGACTTATTCAAATATTTTGGGATGCAAAATTATACCTGAGTTACTGTGTTTGATAATTAATTTCTGTTTTGTTATAAAGGAATGAAATTTTTTTATTTATTGGGTTGTGTTTTGATTGAAGGAACACAAGATGTCAGAGTTAAGTTAAATTCTACCAATATTAGTTGCAAACCCAACAATATTATAATAAAAATTCATTAAATAAATAAGATATTTACCAATTTGTTTCATTTTAAATTAAAATTTTTATTTTTTAAATTTAAACAAAAACGTGTCGATTTAATATTATTTAATTCTTTAAAAATTACATTAAAATCATTTTTTCAAACTTTTATTATACCTAAAACAATGGACGAGTATTTAGCAGTACAAAAAAATAATATTGTTTTTTAAAAATTATTGAATTTTTGTAAAATATTTATCGACAAAAAATTTCTCTGGAAGAAACATTCCAATAGAAAAATGTCGCCAGAGTAGATTGAAAAATTTTCCAAAAAATTTCTCACATATTAGCAGAGAAAAAATGAAGGGAGAATCGTCTGCAACAATGGCAATGAATATCCAACTAATTATAATCAAGTTCAATTGTTTTCTGAAACAGTCGAAATCAATTACCTGCACCCGTTATTTCGCCCCAAAAAACAAAGCTAAAATAAAAATAAAGCAAAACTGCTGGAGACAGAAAGTAATAAAAAAACAAAATAGACTTAAACAATCTGTTGAAGTGAAAATCTCCCAAACCAGTTATCATCCAGAAAATAACAATTGATCTAGTGCTATTGGCTCTTTTAATTGTATAAAAAATCTTTTTTTTATTATTACAAGCGCGCTATAGTTAACGTTAATAGAACGCTCACTGGCTATTATTAAAGTGATGGAGCATATATGAAGATAGCAGATAACAATAGTAAAACACAACTTGTAAATGATTGGTGAATATCAGTCATTTTGCTAGGTTCTACACAAGACGTTTCTTCAAGTGAAACATTTATAACACACCGTTTTGCATCAATTTGACACAGTTGAAATAATTCATCAAAAATAACGGTTGACAAAGACGTACATATATATATATATTTTTAATTTTATTTAAAATTTCTGAATAAGTTTTTCAAAGAATAGCCGAAATTTAATCATGAATTATTCCTCCTCATCGTCGTCACCTAGTCCGTGTAAATCCAGTGAAAATCTGAAGCGACTCCTTAAAAAGCAACGAAATCCTGGTGAATCCCGAACACCAAACTGCTCATTTACATAAAGATACCACGTACACGAAGATTTTCGTTGGTGGTTTGCCTTATCATACGACAGATGAAACTCTGAGAAATTATTTCGAATATTTCGGTGAGCTTGAAGAAGCAGTTGTCATCACCGATAGACAAACTGGAAAAAGTCGCGGATATGGCTTTGTAAGTTTTATACTTTTTCAATAATTTCTATTTAATTAATTAATTTTAATTAAGTCTGTATTACAACAAAAATTAATTTATTCACTTCATATAAATTATAATTTAATCAAATTATTAAACGTTTTGTTAATTGTTTTATTTTAATAAGCATAAATTAATGACAAATAATACATTAATATAATTATCAATGAAACTATCCGACAAGCTGATTGCTGAAAAAGATAAAAATTGTGATTATCACGTTATAATACAAAAAATTCTATTTTAAAAAAACTACAGATGTATCATTTTGTGGTCACGTTTATTATTAATTGATGCTTCAATGAACAAAAAAAATTGACCCCTATTTTATGTAAAATAGCACAGTAGTAAACTTGGATTCATCATTTTTGTTCAATTAAACAAAGAATATAAAACAAAACCAGTTCAAAGAATTAAAACACTAAAAGTTATATCTGAACTTATAATTTTTAAATTATCAAAACTGAATATTGGGGAAATGTATTACTTAAATTAATGAATTTTAAATTAAATTTTTTTATTTTTATCAAAAAGCATATAAAAATAAAAGAAATTGATTTTGGAATAATTTTGGACCATACATAAAAAAAGATGATAAAAACAAAATAAACGAATCTAATATCATTTTTCGGAGTCCAAACTAATGTAACGATCCCATTAAAAATGTTTTATTAATTCTTCATAAAATATTTACAACTTTTCATGTTAGAATATTTACTTAATTCTAAAAATTTTATTTTTTATATTAAACAATAGAAATTAATAACATTAAAAGAATTAAAAACTAAATAAAATATAAATTATACATAACTTGTATCAAATATTTAATAAATGCCATAATCAGCGAGACTTTCCCAAAATTTTACCAAATCTTTAAAATTATGTTTCAGTATTTTCCATACCTCTACCAGCCCTCCCTTCTCAAAAAAGAATTTCCGGCCCGCGTTGACTTCTCAGGGAAATGGTCAGCCTAGTATATAGGGTTAACATAAAAACACTTATAGAAGTTGTTTCATTGTTTAGATTTTCATACACAGATTTCTTTATCTAAAATAATTAATTATTATTAAAAGTCAAAGCAAATTAAAACAACAATTCATATTTTTGTCGATTATTTAGTTAAAAAATGAAAATGAAAATTAATAAAAATATTTTTATTAAGATTATTAAGCAAAATCATTCATTTTCTAATTATATTTAAATTCTATTTTTAAAAAAACTAATTAATTATAATAAAAGTTGGATATTTACTTCAGAAATTAAGCTCAAAATTAAAAAAGTAAGAACAATTGTCCATTGTTCTGAAGAGGTGTAACTCTCTTTCAAAAAACTTCCAGAATTTTTACAATACTTTGTGCATCTTCATACAAGGCCCACAATCAACGATAGTCAAGAAAATGGATCTCTCGAAGTGGGTGACATCTACAGCAAGTTTTTCCCAATTTTTATCGACCCCTAATGATCCATTTTTCCATTTGACTGGCAACGGAGCGTTAGATTTGCATTCAATACAATTACTTACCACATTCTTTATGACATCTCGGGGAGTATCTGAGTTTTCCAACTGAACGAAATAAATAGATTTTTCCATTCCAAAATGGTGTTTGCTTTGACAGTTCTTTATTAGTTCTGACGATAAATCAACGCACCCAAAATAAGTTCTAATAATTGCAAATAAGCATGTTTTAAGTCAAGTATCGATAAATGTTTCTCCTATCTGTTTCCATCTTTTTAGACTCTCACCACAAACATCTTTATTGCCAGTGTGACTTTTCACAAATTCATTGAGTTCCTAAAGTGAAGAACGGGTCGAACTTTCCCCTTGTTTTCTTGTACTGCAGCTAAAAGAGGAAGAATACCACAGTCTGTTTTTCCAGCGGGGTTAGCCAACCTTCCATTATCCATCGCTCCACCTCAGCTTCATATTCTTGTCTCACTTCAGAATTAATTGCGTATTCGTTAACGTTGTTTCGCAATATAAGGGGTTTGTCCTTTCATTTCCAGGATACTGTCCAACACTCTTGAGAGGGGTATTCATTTTTGACATATCCAGATTTTCCACATCTATAGCACAGTTTGATTTTTTTACCCGTCCCAAAATCACTTCCTTTCACTGCAAATAGACCAGCAGAACCATTTTGTTAGGATATTAGTGCTTGAGGTTGTCGAAGAACTTCTGAAAGATTCATTTCAAAGATCTTCGCTAAGCTTTTAGTTAGTGGGTGATTATTGATTAAGCCAACTTGAAAACTCACATACTCCATCGTAGGGGTTTCTAAATTTTTGGAGATTCATTATGGCTGTGATAGCTTGCGAAGAAATAAACGCAAAGACCAAATCTATGTATCTGTAGTTAATGGTAATTATAAAATCATCAAAATTCGTACTATACCATATTAGACAAGTTACAAAATATTTGTGACTAATTGTGACAATTTTATTTTATGACTAAAAAGTATTGATCTTTTTTCTACAAATAAAATCGATGCATTGTGGAGGGGACCTTCAAATTATTATGTTCGATTCAATCGGTTTGACTGTGCGTTAGAATATTCAAAAGTGTGAAGAACATTTTCGGATTTTTTGGGACTAAGCGATATTTTAAAATTTACGAAATCTGGTTTATTTAAAATATGTGAACTTCTTAGAAAAACCTTTCCCGAATTACTTTCCTCACAAATTTACATTTACTTGCGACACAGGGCGAATGACGCAAAGCAAGATGCGATTTTTAAAATATTTTTAGATATTAATTAATAGCTATTAAATGATTTTCTCATGTTTTCTCTATTTTATTGTTCTCCTCACTCAACTGAGAAGTATAAAAACTATAAAAGTATAAAAGATTATATTAAAAATGTCCTCCTAAAGTAATGAGAACAATTAAATATGACTGATTTCATTGATAAATTTGTTACTGAAAATACCAGACGAAAAGATAAAATTTGTAATTTTATTATTTGTTATATTTTGTAATTTCAAAATTTAAAAGAAAAATAATACTATAACTGTATTTTACTTGTATGCATTTTCTAAAATTTTTATTGCTATAAATATTTTTGTAAATATTAGCCGTTGTCGATTATTTTTAAATTTGTTTCTTCAAGCTAAAATTTTCAATTGACAAGGGCATTCAAAAATAAATTAGTATATAGTTTATATATAGTAATTAATTTATACCAATAATATAATATTTATAAAGTAATGATGTAACATTTTTTTGTTGGATGTCTCGCTTGAATAGAATAAACAGTACAAACTTTGTGATACCCAGTGCAAATCCCAATAGTAGACTAGTTTCGAGCTTTTGGCTCACATCAGTAATATGCAGGAGACGCGAAGATTTCTCTTCGCACCAGGTAAGTATACAACATTGCTGATTCAACTCTATTGCATACTTTCCCCGGTACACTTTATAGTAATTCTATAGTAATTCTACATCTATTTTTAGTATTTATTTATTCTTAATTTCTATTTATAGTAGTTATTTATTTATAATAATTATTATTATTATTTCCTGCTCAGTCCTTATGGCTATTGTTTTAACGAACCCAACCCCAATACAACATTTACACGAAATAACTTTTCAGATACCGAAATCCATCGCTTTCTTGTCGAAAGTTAGGGTGCAAAGAACGCCGTTAGCCTTCGTAGAGTACTGCAGATTACCAAATAGTTTGCAGAAGAACAGCGAACACTTTTTGAGCAAAAAAAAGGTTCACGAAGACCAAGAACGAGCACTGAAAAAAAGAATATTATAACCGTGCGTGAAATGATTGACGAATATTGCCACATAGCTGTCCAGCCATTTCAAGAGTCACAGACATTGAAGAAACGAGTCTTCACCGCATATTGAAGCAAGAACTTGGAAAGAAGTCACTTTACAGCAGATGGGTTCTTCACATTTTCACTGATAATAACAAGAGAATCAGAATCACTTGCTGTCAAAAAATGTCGACTGTTTATTTGGCAAGAAGAGCTAAGGAAAAGATCATTGTAATCGATGAAAAATGGATTTACCTTCTAGACGTACCTCCAAAACAATGCAACCGTATTTGGGTGAATGGCACATATGATAATCCAACTATTGCTAGACGGAAAATCTCACAAGCGAGTTTCAAAATTTTACACGTCACCTCCAGAGTGTCATTGAAGCTGATGGAGACTATGTCTAGGTTCTGATATAGTTTACACTTTTAGTATACTTGCACATGCGATTTTCACAAATAAATGTTTTGAATTATATTTTTAGATTTTGATAAAATTTCATCGACGTAGAAAAACGAAATTTATATATATATATGAAAAATATTTTTATAATTCATTTCCATCAATTTCATTTTATTAAATTTTTTAAAAATTTTTATTTTCGTAAAATTATTTTAAAATTTCATTAATCTACTTAATTTTATTTATTTTCCTAGATTTTAAAGACAACTGATACCTATTAAAAAGCTTAGTAAATATATTGATGTTTTTGATATATTTACTGATTCATAGTCAAGCCTTTTAATAAATACAATAAATACAATTTCACAGAAACTCGTTAAAATATGTTTCTAATATATCTTCAATGGTATTGTAAAGTGTTCCATTGTCCTAATAATTATTATTAGTTGTATAGGTTTTTTTCATTATTTATGGCGCCGTTTTTTTATTTGTGTATTTCTGTTACAGAAACTCAACGTCAATGGAAAAGAAATCAGTGGTGAAATTTGAAAAAAATGTTCTAATAAAACTGATACCTAATTTAAATTCACTTTTTACGTCGAATGTAAGCTGTGTTTTTTGGCGGTTATAGCAATTGCAAAGATTGATGGTGGCTGAGCTAGACTTTAATGCAATTTTTTTTCTACAATGTTAAAGCGACATTGTAACTGGTGAAGACAGAAAATAAAATATATCTGAAGACATTGAAAATAAAACCAATATTATGTAAAAAAGCTAAATTCCAGGAAGTTAAGACTGTTGGGACTTACTATGAAACCCATAAAACCAAAATTATTTACACTACAATATCATTCTGGAATAGGAAATTTATAGATAGATGAAAATCAAGAGTTCATGCTTTATTATTCATTTAATTAAAAATTAAAAAATAATTTGATATTGGTGACAATGCACCTGCCATTAATAATTATGTAGTGCACTACTTATCAGTGCTGAAGAGCATTATCATCCATAATGATCATCTGAATAACAGATAAAACGGGTTCATTAAAATATTGTTAATACGTAGAATGATTCTCGGGTGTTCTTGTTGGTTGGGTCAATGATTGACGTTGAGTTTCTATAACAGAAATACACAAATAACGGTAAACGGCGCCATAAATAATGAAAAAAACCTATACAACTAATAATAATTATTAGGACAATGGAACACTTTACAATACCATTGAAGATATATTAGAAACACATTTTCACGAGTTTCTGTGAAATTAAAATTTCATAACTGTCAATTAAGACTTTTACGTTTGATTTTACATTTAATTGCCAAGCGATTCGAAAACGGTAGGAGGAGGGGGAGATGGAGAGGAAAAATATCAAAATGAATGATAACAATGAGAAAACTAGTTCGCTTTTTTTCAATACATCTATTTTCTATTATTTAACTAACTTGATAAGAAACAGTGAAATTCATTTTAGAAAAAGATAATCCAAAACTATTGTCAAATGAGACATAAAAATCGTCAATTTAGAAATTATTGAAACATAAAAAAATTGCCAATGTAACGGTTGTAAGTGTCATGCTTTGCTAGAATTCCATTATTGTTCTTGGAAGCGAAAAAAAGTAAATGTGCAACGCAATTCATGATTAATATTTAAAATTTTAATGGGTTTAGTGGTTTTTAAACTAATTAATTTTAATTCCATAATTAATTTGTTTGGATTAAACAAAAATTAATTAAAAAGTAGTTAATTAAAACAAAAAGAATTAATTTATAAATCGATGAGAAAAATGAAAAATAATTTACAAATCCCTAAAAGGCTGAAACATAACATAAATAAATAAATAATTGATTAAATTATTTGCTCAATAGGAAAGGGAAAACTTTCTTCATATTGTCACAAAAAAAGATAAACTTTTGAAAACTTATAAAAGAAACGATCTTATATAATCGAAGCAACATTCTACAATTCGATTTCATAAAATGGGATTTTCTCTCTTCGGAAAGAGTCAACAATAGTAAAAATTTAACCAATCTGAATTATATTTGTCAAAACTTGGATATAAAAAAATTTACAATATTGTTGGATTTTAGTAATTACTTATTGAGAACACAAGAAGTTTGTATAAACGCAATAACAGAAAATATTAAATAAAATGTAAATAAATATATATTTATAATTATATTTTATATTTGTTTTCATAAGTTATAATTACTCTAATTAGGATTTTATTTTTTAAATGACAAACTAGAACATTTAACAGCGGGAAAGAAGCGCATTTCGTATTATTCAAGATTTAGGGAAAAAAAGTTATGAGAGAATAAAACATTATATAGAAAAATTTAAAGATTCAAGAATTTTAAAAAAATATTTATGGTCATAATAGCACTTTTATTAGTAATTTATTTTTATTTAAAGTTTATCATTATTAATAAAATATTTTATTTTTGTTATTGTAATTTTTTGTTTCATTTTTATTTGTTTTTGTTTTGTTTTTATAAACATTTCAATTTTTTTTCATATGAATAGTGATGGATCTATTTCCTTATGTATCATAAATTTTGATACTGATATTTTTCAGATGTTATTCATTATTTGCTATTACCACAATTGACTACTTGTTTAATTAATTGTCTGAAACAATTATTGAACTGATCAGCAGACTATAAATGTTGTCTTACTAGGTTTCGTAATCAATGTTGTTGGAAGGACGGAGGCCACCTTACAGTTTCTAAGAACTGATCCTTCAATTTTTCTAAGAGTTCTTCGAATATAAAATTTTTAATATTTGATTTTTGAAAATTTGGCACAAAATTTGGCATAATCCTTGTGAGACATCAATTAACAATATTAGAAATATATTATTTAAAATTTTATTCAATTTAATACTCTACTTTTTATATACAAACAAAAAAATTAAATTAATTATTTTTAAACTTCTGATTTGACTATTTTTAACGGGGATTTTTATGCATTTTTATTTAATTTTATTTACTGAATGAACATTTATAGAAATATTTAAATGACATTTGATAAATGCACTGTCGAAAATTTGTGTTATATAGGGAGAAGCATTGATTTATAGTCATAGTGAAAATAAATGAAATGTTAATAGAAAATAAAAATTTTGTAATATTTTTTTTAAGATTTTATTTTTTTAATTATTGATAAGTAAGCTTTTATCTCAATTAGTAAAACATTCTATTGACCTTTTCATTTAAACTATTTTTACGTTATTATTACATTAAGCTTGAGTCTCTCTAAATGTAAATTAATTATCCTCTAGATTTATTACTTTAAATTAGAATGAATTTAAACGATTGTTCTTGATAACGATTTTGTTTCAAGTTCAATGAGTGCTTTATCAATATTAGCAATACTTTATACCACACGACTAACCGTTCTTTGCTTACTGTGGTTAATTAAATTTAATGATAATCCATTCTCTTTTTTTTCCCGGAACATACCGTTACAAATTTGGTCTTCCTTTTGCAACAATGATTAAAACACAGCAGATTGTTATCTTTCTCATTTTGCCGACTCATTGTCTCTGACTCTATCCATTTATTTATTAGGATTTTGTTTGATGACAGACATTATTTACTGCTTTTCCTATGATTTTTATTGTCAAAACATTAGGATAGACATATATAGTGAATGAGTTGTTTTTTGTTATGCATTTCTAATATGAATTAATATCGGTAATTATTTTGTTTGGAAACATTTTATCTAATTTATGGACATTTTATTATAGAAAATATTAAATATATTTCGAAACAGTCATTTCAACAATTTAGAAAAAGATTATTAGATTGAAAATCAGTTACTGATATTTGGATATAAAAATTGTAAAATAATATTGTAGTGCCTCTGACTTAATTTAAATAATTAAATTGCAAATACATTATTAAATTAATTAAATTAAAATACATTGTTTTAATATATATATATATATATATATATATATATATATATATATATATATATATATATATATATATATATATATATATATATATATATATATATTCACTGAATATCTCAATCTTTTTACTTCAAAAAATGTGCCCAAAACTCTAGAATTGGAACAATTTGTGGATCAACGAAATGCTTCACCTCTATTTCGAATGTATATTACAAATGATAAATTTCGTAAAGCTACTGCTGTTACTCCTACTCGTTGTCGGATCACAAAACACCCAGTCAATGAATACGTCAACAACAAATCAACAATCTCGCTCGAATAATGTAGACTGCACCATCGCAATTGAATATCCAAACAACCCAAAAATAGGAGAGTCATATTCAATGAAATGTAATGTTATTTCTAAATTCGCAAACACCAGATACGCTTGATACAAGGACGTCCAATTAATTTGAAATGATGAAACCAATACTTTCGATGAATTAAGAAGAGAGGATTCGAGTTCATACAAGTGTATTATTAAAGGATGTGCTAAAACTGGTTAAAAATGGAATTGGAAGTCTCAATATTTTAATAAGAATCAGGAGAACAATAATCAATCGATCACAATAGACAATCAGTAGAATACTCTGTAAATATCGTATTTTCTCCTGAACAATATATTATTCTCAATGAAATGTATTGTGAAGCAAAATTTCCAAAACGCTAGATACACTTTGTACAAAGATGTGGTATCCGATCCTCCAAAAGAAATGAAAACGTCGGAGCTGCTTAAATCTACTCGATCTACTTATGAAAAAATTGATAAAACCAATCATGATCAATATATTTTACCAATTAGTCTTATGTTTCTACAAATATATTAGATGATTTTTACATTTTAAAGCTGTTGTATTTACAGTTAAAAATTCTAAACATTTATTTAAAAATATGACACTCGATAAAGGAAAAGCTGAAAATTTGTGTTGAGTATAATAAAAAGATATTTTGTCCAAATGAAAAAGTGTGACGAAAAATAATAAAATTTTTGAAAATTCTAACAACTTCCTCTGATAAATTTTCAAGTAATTCATTGACATTGTTAATTTAATAATGTTATCTGTAAATAAAATAATATATATATGTATAGCAAACAATTTGATGATAATTAATGTAATATTAAACATTTTGAAATAAATAATATATATTAATAAATATTACTTTATTTTATGTTTATATTATTAAATTTTGTTTTAAATTTGTTTTAAACTTAGTCAATCAATGTTTAATTTTGCTTGTTTTACCATTAATTTAAGGTAATTTCAATGCACTAAATCATATTTAGTTTTAGTCATCCTTTCTTTGTTTTAATTTTTATGTATTTTCTCCTTCAGTAAAAAAATTCTTATATTGTGAATTAATATGAATTATTTCCGCTTCTTAAATTATTATTTCTTTTAATTTTTTCTCTATAAAAAGCAATTACTGAAACCTATATTTCATACTTACATGCTTATTGCTACAAAATCATAATTCATTTTGCGTCGGATTTTTGGAACATACGTCGCAAATCAAGACCTAGGTATAATGAAATAACAAATACATTAGTTAAAGATAAATGTAAAATTTTTATTTTTATATTGAATCCTAAAAAAGAATAATTTGTATTAATATATATAATAACAATTAAATTAATTTTTTTATTCAAGCAAGTTTAAAATTAATTAAATTAACTTAATTAATTACATAAGTTATATTAATTAAATTAATCCTTACACAAATAGAAATCTTGATTTTGAAATTTTTCTTAATTGTTTCTAATTTTTAAATTTTTAAAAGAGTAGTTTCAAAATATTTTTCACTTCTTTATTGTAAAACATCTTTAGCCTAATAAGTCATCTTACAGTTAGACAAGGGTAAAAATTAAGTGGTTCAACTTTAAACTATTGTTTCTTTCGATTGTTTATAAATCGAATAAGGACTACTAAAATCTCAACTATTATTATTGAAAATGAACCGCCAAGGAAAGTTACAATAATCATAAAATCTTTACGTTGACTTTCCTGAATCAATTCAATGTACATTCAAAGCAAATTTACGTTCCGGAGTTCACTATTCTAGAACATACAACGAATTCACACTATATGTAACCTCTTGATCGTTTTCCGACTTGCAAAATAAGATATCTATCTGGAACAATGTAAAAAAATATTACCAGAACGAATACAAACATAATATTTTCCTTTGTATTGTTTTCTAAAATTTTATTTTTACACTGGTTTTATGGGCATTTTATTTTTACATGATTGTGTTAGACAGGTAATTAATTAAACTGTTAAAAATCGGAGAAATAAATTATTTGAACATTCAAACAATAATTTAATTCATCCATTTTGTCACCCGGTTTTATCTGCAATAGTTTTACAAATTGTCGATGTTCATTGATACTAAGTGTTTATAGTATGACATTCTAGTAGGAGTCCTACAGTAGGACATCTATTATTTAGAGGGTGTAAAACAATTTTTTACAACAGCATATTTAGCATAATATTTGTTCACGTTTTTTAATTATGAATTTATTAACTTCTATTCATTTGGGTAGCTTATCAGGTATCAAAAGATTTATCATATTCAAACCTTTCCAGTGAATTCAAACAACACGATTTAATTCAAATTATATTATTATTATACAAACATCACTTTGTATGTAGAAAAATAAAATTCTCTAGAAAATGAATTAAAAACTTTCAAGAAAAGAAAGTTATAAATAATAAAGAGAACCTTATAAAATGCATCGGTAGCGTAGAACTTTTAACCCCTTAACGCACGTTTTTTTTATACAACGGCAAAAATAAATCATTTTTTTATTATTGATAATTAATATATAATTAATATATAATTAACTATTTTGTCTAGTAAATCGTCATCGAAAAACCTTCTAAAATATTTCGCAAACTCGAGTCTCTTTCGGGCATGCACAAATTTGCCAGTAACTCTTACTCGAGTTACGCTCGGGAATGTGCGTTAAGGGGTTAATAAACAAATAAAAGGTTGATAGTATTTTTACAACGCTATTTTTATGTAAATAAATTAATATTTTTCCAGAATAAAATGTGTATATGAAATTAAAAATCAGTACATGCGCATTACATTTTTACTAATTAATTATTCAAATATGATAGTGATTATAATAATCTGCATAAATTATTTAATTCAAACAAAATCAGTAAAATTTAAGCAGCTTATATAAACAGTTGTTGAACCAATTAATTGATCACTTCCAATCTGATCGAGATTGTCATTGAACCAGTCATTGTGCATTGTTCACAGTCATTCAGTATGGAAACTTATTATAATTATTATTATGAAAATTTTAGGCTTTATGCAACACAATTGTGCTACGTCATATAATTTTTCTGAGATTGATAAGCTTAAATAACTAAAAAAAATTTAAATTATTCAATAAAATGTATATAATTATTTAATTTATTCAATTAATTATGTAATAAATACATCATTAATATATACCAGTGTTTCTCAAACTATGGGTCGCGAAAGAATTTTTGGTGGGTCGCGATGACTAGAATAACTAGAGTTAAATAGAGTTATTCTCATTAAATAAACATTTATTTTAAAATTAATCTTTGTCATGTGGGTCGCAATAAAATTTTTGGCATGAAATGTCAAAAATTTGGGTCGTGATCAAAAAAGTTTGAGAACCACTGATATATACATATATGTTAGGGTTGAGCCAACAGGGATTGATCCAGAACGATAGGAATTAGGTTATCATAATTGACAAATAATAAATAATTACTAAAAATAATAAATGGTTAAAAATATAAATTTGTATTTACTAAAAATAGGAAATAACTAAAAATAGAAAGTTAAAATTACTAAATATTAGAAACATATATTTAAAGGAATTAATTATTTATAAATAGTAATTTATTAATGCTAATAATATAAATTAGTTTAAAATATTTTGTATAACTAGAAGTTCAATTTATTGACCAGGGCCGAGATAATTTGTATTAATTTATAATGTATTTGCATTACAGAATCAAAAAGAGTTTAACGGTTAAAGTGTTAAAAGAAACAAAAAAAGACACTGACTAAACAAAACGGTAATAACAATTTGATAATCAATTGATAATTGCCTTGTGAAAATTTATTTGTAGGAAAATCAAAGTCCTTAGGGAGGTACAGTATTCGCAAGTATACTGAAACCTTGGGATTAAATTGTATTAAAATTATAATTAAAAAAAGAACGCAGGATAATAATAATAATAATAATAATAATAATAATAATAATAATAATAATAATAATAATAATAATAATAATAATAATAATAATAATAATAAAACAATAAAATGATAATTTAAGCCTTTTGCTGCAAATAATGTATTTAATGAAAGAATCTCATCTCAAGATTGACAAGGACTATCTTATAGTCGAAAATTCTTTCATTAAATACATTATTTGCAGCAAAAGGCTTAAATTATCATTTTATTGTTTTAAATAATAAATGCTGCTACCAAGCAATCATCATTTAATAATAATAATAATAATAATAATAATAATAATAATAATAATAATAATAATAATAATAATAATAATAATAATAATAATAATAATAATAATAATAATAATAATAATAATAATAATAATAATAATAATAAAAATAATTATTATAATAATTATAATAGTAATAATAATAAGTAGGTAGATATGAACTTCCAGTTATCAAGCGTCACACTCAGAGAGAAAGATTATAGCCTGAGTTATAAAATTTGTTATAACCTTTCGCGCATTTAAAAATTTTATATAAAACATTTTGTGGAAATTTAAATTTTTTCGGAGAAAACCTTTTCCAGGAAAAGAAACTTTGAGATTTTTAAAGACTTTCTTTTGGAAAATGATAAAAATTGTCAAGATGTACGTTTTTACTGAGATCAACATTTTCATACAATACGATTAAAATCCAGTTTGAAAGTTCATGTTCAATTTCTAACTTATTATCAGTTATTGAGCTCCACGTGGGGTATAAAGCGTATGTTTAAAATGTTACTTTGAAATCTTTAAAAATTTCTTTTTGCAAATTTATTCTAATCATTGAGTCATTCATAGGAAGTTTGTCAAATCTAAGAAAAAATAGAATTTTTGAGTTAGATAATGTTGGTTTATATATACAAGTCTAGACTTCACAATGTGAATTATGCCAAATTCCGAAAAAGAGGTACAATGTTGAAAGATATTTGAGATTGTAGGAAGCAAGTAAGAGAAAAACAGACAGAATAAAAAAAGATTGCGAAAGAAATGAAAGCCCTTTGAAGTAAATTGAACTTTCCTGTGATTTCACAACGTCAAGTAATTGACAAAATTTTGTCTTAACTCATGCTTATCACATTTATTGTAAGAAACAAAGTGAAAGTTCTATAAAAGACATAAGAAAAATCTTTGATGTTACGTCAGTGGACAAAGAGCTTTATACAAAACAAACTGCGTCACCTCATTCAAATATTGGTTATTAAATTTTTGAATCATATCTTTTACCAATTAGATTTATTTTCCTAAATATTTTTAATCTTTTTTTCCACGTTTGAATATAATTAATCTTCAAAATTTCTCCTTGAATCTTCTTCAATCACATGATCTTTTCTCCTTTTGACTAGGGTTACCACCTCAGATCTGGGTTTCACCCGGAAGTAACTCACTGAAACCCGGAGAAGTGGCAACCCTAGTCTCTGCACTATAATTAATAGAATAGAATTTCTATCAAACTTTTAAAATCAGAAGTAACTATCACTATAACTTACCATTTATCCTCAATCAACACGGAACACGGATTATCAAACAAGTCTAGACTATCATCAATGTAGCACTGACTGAACAGACACAAAAGAGATTCTCTATCCACGTGCTGTCGCGCGTGATGCTAATATGAACGGTGCAATTAAATGTGCACGCCGATCATATCCGCAGTAGCGATGTTTTGGTTAGAAAGAGTGTTAGTTGTAACGGCTGCCACGAGATGGAGTTGACATAATTTTGTGCATATTCAATTTTAATTATGTTGTCTGGAGAAATAATAGTTTAACCCGGAGCCCGGAGAAGTGGCAACCCTACTCTTGACGCCATGTTAAATACCAATTACTGGATACAATTATTTATTAAGAATAAATGCTATCAATTTCAAAAACCTATATTTTATGACAATATTTAAACAATTTAATGTCAATATTTATCAAATTATTTAATAAATATTGAAATAATAAAATTATACATTTTACACTCTAATAATCTCTCTAAAACACAAAATCAGCTGCAACCAATCAGAAATCAGTTATATAGCACCAGCAAGCGCATTAACGGATTATTGCAATTATCGCCTGTCAAAAATTAAGTAATATATAACTAACGCGTCTAATAATTCAATTTAGCTGAATTATTTTGTAAATTTCAGAAGTACTAAATAGATAATCAACGAATTAAGCACCGCAAAAGCTAAGTCAACACGCGTATTTTTTTCTGATTTTAGTCTTTAGGATAGGGAGGGGTATTAATATACTTGCTTACAAACATATCAAACATTTTCGAGATTTAATTTTAAACGGTATGATTTATATTGAGAGTGTAATTATTGTCGGAAAGTGTCTCCATTTTTCCAACATAGCAGTTTCAGTCGCAAGAAAGATGTTTTTATGCAATAAAAAGAAAAAAAAACCACAAAAAGAAATTAATGTATCATTTTATTTACAGTGACACACAAAATTTACAATTTTGTAACAAATGTGCGAATGATGTTCGTGACAACCATTCTGATTGGTGTATTTTATGCAAATAAAAAAATGTAATTCATGAATTTTTAATGTTTTTACAATTTTTAAAATTTTTATATTTTCGGTTGACATTTGTCAGCTATTTGATAAAGTAAGGATTATAATTCAATATACAAGTTTTGTTTTTTCAATTCATTTAATTTATGAAAAATATTTTTAAAAATATTATTTTCTATCAATTTGAAAAAGTGAGCTAAATCCCCTGGGTATTAATCCGTTATCAATTTTAATGGTTTTTATAATAAAATAAAAAATTTTATTTTCCTTTTGCAAAATAATATAATAAAAATATAGTAATTTTATTGTGAAAATTCACGTTATATTAGTAAATTTAAAAAATTTTATTTCAATAAAAAAATACAATTTAATAATTATTTACTGTTTTTAAAATGGGAAGTCATTATTATAAATTTGCTGGGTTTTAAAAGGAATTTAGTCAATACATTTAGAAATAAATTTAGACATTTTGTTTTAATTGATGATGTTAAATTAATAATATTTGCATATTAATGCATAATAATACAATAATTTTATAATAGAATTAATAGAAAGGTTCTTGAAATTTTGTATTACTTTATGTACTTTTCATTATTATTTTAAAATCATTAGATTCATCAATTATTTTCTTCTAAAAATTCCAAAACTAAAAAACCTATTTATGATTTTTGTTTATGAATTCCAATGAAAGTTTATATTGCAAAGCTTCTATATATATTACATGAGTCGAATAAAAAACACAAATATTGGCGAAGATATGTATTTAAACAAATTATATATTTATCATAGAAGTTTCGGAAATAATCATTAATGACAACATTATGATTTCCAAATTTGGCTGTCTACATGAAAAATATAATAATAATATCATACTTGGGATGTTAATAAATAACCTTACAGACTTCATGAAATTTATTTGGATTCAGGTAACCATGAAAAATTCAGAAGACGCGATGAAAGCAATCTTAGATCCCAATCCCTGTATTGATGGAAGAAAAACAAATGTTAATTTGGCAATACTTGGAGCCAAACCAAGAAATGTCCCAAGTAGTAAGTATTTTTCATATTTTATTAGAAATAAGAGTTCCTAGCTTACTTTTCTCTTGTATTTATAATTTCAAAATTTAAATCACTTTGGAATGGCTTCGAGCAAAAAACATACTTCTTGTTCAAAAATCAATGAACCTTACACGCGCACCTCAGATTTGTTCAAATTTTTAAAATAAAATATAGTGAAATATGATATTAATATACAAAAAAAGCCCAAGCCTAGACAAATCGGCATGGTATAGATAATTAAATATAGAAATAATAAATTATTTAATTATCAATTGACACAGAATAATAGAATTATTATTTGTAAAAATTAACCAATAAATCATCTTATTAATAATTGAATTCAATAAGCACCATTTTGAAAATTTGCCTAGCACTGCCAGAAATTCATTTGACACAGTTCACTGAATTTACTGCACGTTTAATGAATCATATAATTATATATATATAATTATATATAAAAATCATAATCGTTTGGTTTCTTTATTTATTTCAAGTCACAACTTTTGATTCACAAAGAATTATTATTATTATTATTATTATTATTATTATTATTATTATTATTATTAAATAAACAGTACAAGCTTTGTGATACCCAGTGCAAATCCCAATAGTAGACTAGTTTCGAGCTTTTGGCTCTCATCAGTACTATGCGGGAGACACGAAGATTTCTCTTCGCGCCAGGTAAGTATACAATATTGTTGATTCAACTCTATTGCATACTTTCCCCGGTACACTGGAAATCACATCGCTTGAAAAATAGCTTGGTCACAGAAAAAAATCTGTAAACTTGTAAACATGGCGTATGAAAAATCATAATCACCTCTGCGGACTAAAAAATTAGTCGATACACAGAAACTGTTTACAAGTGCATCCGATTACCTTTAGCATTTTTGACTTTCAAAGTAATGGTGTAAAATATTTTTGTCGGATGTCTCACTTGAATAAAATAAACAGTACAAGCTTTGTGATACCCAGTGCAAATCCCAATAGTAGACTAGTTTCGAGCTTTTGGCTCTCATCAGTACTATGCGGGAGACACGAAGATTTCTCTTCGCGCCAGGTAAGTATACAATATTGTTGATTCAACTCTATTGCATACTTTCCCCGGTACACTGGAAATCACATCGCTTGAAAAATAGCTTGGTCACAGAAAAAATCTGTAAACTTGTAAACATGGCGTATGAAAAATCATAATCACCTCTGCGGACTAAAAAATTAGTCGATACACAGAAACTGTTTACAAGTGCATCCGATTACCTTTAGCATTTTTGACTTTCAAAGTAATGGTGTAAAATATTTTGTCGGATGTCTCACTTGAATAAAATAAACAGTACAAGCTTTGTGATACCCAGTGCAAATCCCAATAGTAGACTAGTTTCGAGCTTTTGGCTCTCATCAGTACTATGCGGGAGACACGAAGATTTCTCTTCGCGCCAGGTAAGTATACAATATTGTTGATTCAACTCTATTGCATACTTTCCCCGGTACACTGGAAATCACATCGCTTGAAAAATAGCTTGGTCACAGAAAAAAATCTGTAAACTTGTAAACATGGCGTATGAAAAATCATAATCACCTCTGCGGACTAAAAAATTAGTCGATACACAGAAACTGTTTACAAGTGCATCCGATTACCTTTAGCATTTTTGACTTTCAAAGTAATGGTGTAAAATATTTTTGTCGGATGTCTCACTTGAATAAAATAAACAGTACAAGCTTTGTGATACCCAGTGCAAATCCCAATAGTAGACTAGTTTCGAGCTTTTGGCTCTCATCAGTACTATGCGGGAGACACGAAGATTTCTCTTCGCGCCAGGTAAGTATACAATATTGTTGATTCAACTCTATTGCATACTTTCCCCCGGTACACTGGAAATCACATCGCTTGAAAAATAGCTTGGTCACAGAAAAAAATCTGTAAACTTGTAAACATGGCGTATGAAAAATCATAATCACCTCTGCGGACTAAAAAATTAGTCGATACACAGAAACTGTTTACAAGTGCATCCGATTACCTTTAGCATTTTTGACTTTCAAAGTAATGGTGTAAAATATTTTTGTCGGATGTCTCACTTGAATAAAATAAACAGTACAAGCTTTGTGATACCCAGTGCAAATCCCAATAGTAGACTAGTTTCGAGCTTTTGGCTCTCATCAGTACTATGCGGGAGACACGAAGATTTCTCTTCGCGCCAGGTAAGTATACAATATTGTTGATTCAACTCTATTGCATACTTTCCCCGGTACACTGGAAATCACATCGCTTGAAAAATAGCTTGGTCACAGAAAAAAATCTGTAAACTTGTAAACATGGCGTATGAAAAATCATAATCACCTCTGCGGACTAAAAAATTAGTCGATACACAGAAACTGTTTACAAGTGCATCCGATTACCTTTAGCATTTTTGACTTTCAAAGTAATGGTGTAAAATATTTTGTCGGATGTCTCACTTGAATAAAATAAACAGTACAAGCTTTGTGATACCCAGTGCAAATCCCAATAGTAGACTAGTTTCGAGCTTTTGGCTCTCATCAGTACTATGCGGGAGACACGAAGATTTCTCTTCGCGCCAGGTAAGTATACAATATTGTTGATTCAACTCTATTGCATACTTTCCCCGGTACACTGGAAATCACATCGCTTGAAAAATAGCTTGGTCACAGAAAAAAATCTGTAAACTTGTAAACATGGCGTATGAAAAATCATAATCACCTCTGCGGACTAAAAAATTAGTCGATACACAGAAACTGTTTACAAGTGCATCCGATTACCTTTAGCATTTTTGACTTTCAAAGTAATGGTGTAAAATATTTTTGTCGGATGTCTCACTTGAATAAAATAAACAGTACAAGCTTTGTGATACCCAGTGCAAATCCCAATAGTAGACTAGTTTCGAGCTTTTGGCTCTCATCAGTACTATGCGGGAGACACGAAGATTTCTCTTCGCGCCAGGTAAGTATACAATATTGTTGATTCAACTCTATTGCATACTTTCCCCGGTACACTGGAAATCACATCGCTTGAAAATTATTATTATTATTATTATTATTATTATTATTATTATTATTATTATTATTATTATTATTATTATTATTATTATTATTATTACTTTGAGTTTATAGTGATGTTAACAACAACATTTTGTATATATAATTTATTTTCAGTGAATTCACTTGTGGATAATCTGAACAATATTGATCAATCTAATCGGTAAACTTTACTATTATTATATTATTATATACCTATTATATAATTTATTATATAATCTATTATATAATTTACTGATCTATATACTACTTCAAAATATTTTCACTTTATTGTATTATAGTGTGCTTTTTTATAAAATTAATAATGTTATGTCAGAATTTATATTACAGAATTACAGAGTTACGGACGTTGAGGTGACTGCTGCCAAATTATCATAGAATGGTTTATAATTATAATAATTTAGAAAAATTTACCAAAAAGAAAAAAAACACAAAAATATATTCATTATGATTACAAATTTTTTTAGAGGTTCGACAAATTCCATAGAAAAACCGTAAACTAGTCCATTTAAATTCTTACTAAGATCCATAGTAAAATCCTAATGGATGTTTAAAACAAAATTTTAGGCAAATGGTCAATGAAGATAACATTTTTCTGGATTGTTCAAAAAATAATAATATAAAAACTAAACAAAGAAAAGAATAGAACAGATTTTGCTTTCATCAATGACAATAAAATTTCCGATTTTCGAAAATAATTTGAGATGAATTTTTCTTGCTCAATATTGATTTCAGCCGACATATTATTGCGAAGAAAAGACGCGGAAGACAATTTTATTCCGGTATTATACGATGTCAAACATATGATTGACCTTGACATCACATGTTGACACATTTATAATAATTATTATGTAAGGATAGTTTGGAAACATAATATAATCATGTAAAAATATCCTCGCATATTTATTAGTAATTTGTATTTGAATAAATCAGCTATTGATTTACACTTTATCTTTTACATGACGTCACGAGCAGGATGTTTGACAGAAATTTTACTATCAGAAAAATTGCAAACCTTGTAAAATTTGAGAAACATGGGTCAATAGAAATTGGAGATCACTTAAAGAATATTAAAAAATCTTTAACTTCGAATTAACATTGGGAGAAGATTTGAAAATTGATTTCTTCAAAAACACTTTCAATGAAAAGATGATCGATGAAATGGAATGTATAGAAGAAGATAAAACTAGAAATTCGGAATTTTTTTCAATAGAGCTTTAGAAATATGTTCAGAGAAAACTAGCAAGATTAAGAAAATTTTAAGAAAATTCAGAGAAAACTGCGGAATTCGCTACAAGAATAAAAATTGAGGCAAACAAATTGAAAATTGATGACAAAAGTATTATTTAAAAGTATTTCATGAATAATCTCACTTCAAAAAGTATTTCTGAAGCCCTGAAATATTTAAAACATAGATCAATCGATGAAGCAATTCTCTCAATTAAAGATGAAGACGATCATGAAATGAGAAAGGAGAAATATTTCAGAAAGTTCAAAGACAAAAATATGGCAAAGATTGAAAAAATTGTCGCGGACTCCTTAATAAATTGTCAGGAAGGGAGCATACTTGTCAGATTAAATGCTGGAGAAATAAACTTATTTATGTACAGGTACTAAATTTGGTTATAACGAGAATGATTTTGAAGAAGACAGCGATTGTGATTGAAAGGAAGTGAGGGCGTAATTACCATTTGAAATGAGTGTAGAGCAGGGCAAAATGGCAGAAATGGTACAAAAGTTTATGAATAAAATTGATCCTACATTCTCACAACAAGAGAAAAGTGAATTGCTAAAACGATAAAAGCAAATAGGATATTGTGAAAAATACCTAATTCATTTAAAGGAAACTTGAATTAAAATATCAATTTTCTGTTGGTTCGTCGGAACATATTCCAAGTTTACATATGTTTATGCGCCTGGTGAGATTTTCATCTTGTTACGTATTTCCCAAATTATGTTTCCAATTATTTCCAATGCAAGTAATCATCGTAATTATTTTTAAAATTTTAATTTAAATAAAAAAAAAATCAAATATTTTTTTAAAAATTCATTTTTAAAACAAAAAATTTATAAACATAATTGCACATAAAATGATAGGGATTAATTTTTATATTTTGGATGTCACACAACTACATTTATAGCTGAAGGTTTTATATCTTTGCAAATCATCAAACTAATTAATAATTAAAAACAATTATAATTATAATAAATTTTATATTCCCAATTTGATTCAGATTCAATACAATATTATCAAGCAGCTATTCAAATCCATTATTAAACGTTTTATACCCGACATTGCAAAACAACGCATTACTGCAGCCGGTATTGTCCCAATGTCCATATACGAATCCCATTTTAAATCATTCAATAAATATCCCTATTATCTCTCCAAATAACAATTGTTATCTGAATTTACTTGGCAATCCATCGGCTGAACAATATTTGACATCTAATTTGGCATTTAATAATTGTCAAAAAGTGCCAAATAGCCCACAATTTGTACATATCAATCCAAATAATAAAGTGTTTTTAAAATCAGAAGTAAGAATCTGAATGATAATTTTGATGATGAGGTTTATAATAATAACTAATAATAATAATAATAATAATAATAATAATAATAATAATAATAATAATAATAATAATAATAATAATAATAATAATAATAATAATAATAATAATAATAATAATAATAATAATAATAATAATATTATTATTAATAATATTAATAATTTAAATGCATAATTGTCTAGTATCTAACAATATACGGCTGTTTTAAATAATAAATGCTGCTACCAAGAAATCATCACTTTATACTAAATTTATTATTATAAAATTTTTATTAGGTTTTTGTAAATAATTTTGATTAATTTTAAAAATTTTGTTCAGCAATCAAATCCTACAAATTTCCCAATTGTCCAGCTGCAATCTCCATCCATTATTTATCCGAAAATGCCATTCCATAATTGACGGTTTTATTTAATTGAGGAATCTATTGAGATTTTGTCCATGTTTTAAAATGCAAACTTATATTAATTTATTGAAGAGATTGACAGTTATTTTGTTGTATGAATTGTTTTAATCAATGTATTATTTGATATTTTGATAACTGTCCTATCGAATTTATGTTCCGGAGGATAAAACAAAGTTTTTAAAATTTAAAAAAATCTTGGAATATAAAATAAATTTATAAATAAAAAGCAATTCCAATTTTATATAAATATTATACGCGCTTCTACGATATAGGCGCTATAATGTAAATTCTTATTAATTTATATTGTTGTTTCTTCCATTTGCAAAAAAGGAAGAAAACAAAATCTCTAAAGTAAGCCATTTACTATTGAGATCAGAAATTAATAACAAAATTGATCGAAGAATTATAAAAATAGAAAAATGAACTTTAAAGAAAATATGAATGATTTGCCAAATTTCAATTAACTTTGTTTTTTTCTGTTGTGTATTAAATTTTATTATTTAATATAAATGTTATTTTATTGTTATTTTATTGTTATACAAAAAAAATAAATTCTACACGCACACAATCACCTACATATACACACAGTTATCGCAACTGTCCCAATATAGATTTTACCGGAGACTCCACTGGACTCATCAATTTCTTTGATGCAACACGCCTTCATATACGTAATATTAACATAACAAAATAACACACTATAACATTAACAGACATTTACAGCTACAGCTCTATAACCAAATGTTATTGTCCTGATGAGCAGCCTCAAGTCAAAAAATGCTGAATATTTTAATCGAAAAAGGCCAATTCAAATAATGAATTGGGAAGATCATTTTCATTGATTTATTTCTATAGAAAAATGCCAAATGCTGAAAAATTTCATCGTGAAAGTTAATCTATTCGCTGAAAAATGAAATAAAATTATTTAATGAATGCTTCAGCAATTAACAACATTCATCTGTAAACCTATCTCATCACGAAAAAACATCGATGCACATCGAAAATTGCACCAATTGGAAAAATTTGGAATTAAATTTAAAAATAAAAACTACAATTGATAAGAAAAGAACTTAAAGAATCTCTAATTATACGTATTAAAGAAAGGAGAAACATTTGTGCAGATATTTTGCACTATCTCCATGATCCAAATGTAATTAATGTAAGAATAAGAAATGACGATGATAATTATGAAATATTCTATAAAACAACAAAACCATTGATAATAAAAAAAATCGTTGAATTAATTGAACGGTTTACGTTAAATGAAGAGTCTGAAACTGAAATTTCAGATTCAGAAACATGTACTTCAGATGTACTCCGTCAACATCAGCATCGCCAGCGTTAACAATGAAAGAAAAGCTGCAACTTACAATTCAGCAGAAGATGAATAAATCGAATTTGGAAAGTACTCGCCCAAAATCACCTAAAGGTAAAGGATTAGCAAACATTATTAAAAAGGAAATTGACTTTTTCCAAGAACAGAACATCCGAGGTAAATATTTAGAGAAAGCATTTCAAATGTTGTTGACTGTTCGACCGACAAGTGTCGAATCGGAGCGCGCGTTTTCAACAGCCGGTCTGATCTGCACCAAGTTGAGGTCGAGCTTAAATGATAACACGTTAAACACAATGTGTTTTTTAAGGCAGTATTTTAATCAAAAACAAGAGTTGAAATGAAGTTTTAATTTTTTTCTAATTTGCGTTTATACTTTTTTTTATATATTATAATGTTATGATTATGAATTAATAAAATAAAAGAATGAATTAATAAAATAACTGACTAAAATTTTATAAAACATATTATAAGTAATTAGTTTGAATAAAATATCAACTAACTAAAATACTCTCAAAATTACCGGTTTACCGGTTTTTTCCACATAAATTATTGAATTACCGGTAATTGAAAAAGTCGGTAAATTTGCAAGTCCTAGATACGGGTAATACATGAATTTTTTTATTAAATATAATTTTTTTTAAAGTTTCAATATTTGTCATAAAAGTTTTATTAAAAGTTACAAAAGTTTCGTACATTTTTAAGTCTAAATGAATTAATAGAGTATTGCATATCACGTAATGTAATTAAATTTTATTCAAAACCATTAAACGCTTCGTCAGACTCAATATTAGAACTAATTGGAAGTTATTATTATTATTCATCACAATTAAGTTTATCTGAAAAAAGTCAATTTTTTTAGAAAAAATGTCAAGTGATTTTTAAAAAATATATAAATGCGGTTTATCTGAAGATGCTGCTTATATGCAAAAAAGTGTGATTTTTTAAAAAATATATAAATGCGGCTTATCTGCGCGATTTTAGCGTAATGGATTTTAAATCAGTAAAGTAATATTTTTAAATTAAAGTAAATTAGTGTAATAATTTAAAATAAGTAAATTAAAGCAATGATTTAAAATTTATAGTCAGATATTTCAAAAAACTAATGGCTTCTGAGAATTCTAAAAAAGTAAAGAAATTTAAAATGCAAATTTTTTATGAAACAATTTTCAAAGGTTATTTTAAATGAAAATTTTTATGTAATAATTTATATTAAATAATTTTTGCTAATAATAATAATAATAATTATAATAATAATAATAATAATAATAATAATAATAATAATAATAATTATAAGATAACGCCAATCAAACATTTTTTTCACGATTAATTTCGACAGTTTTCCTGTCATCATCAGGTGGGATATAATACTTATTAAATAAAGGATTTTAAACAAATTTAATTATATATAAAAAATTTTTTATTTTATAAAAATATTATTTTTTTAAAAACTTTAACATTTAAAATTTAATTTAATAATTTAAATTTTAAATGTTAAAGTTTTTAAAAAAATAATATTTTTATAAAATAAAAAATTTTTTATATATAATTAAATTTGTTTAAAATCCTTTATTTAATAAGTATTATATCCCACCTGATGATGACAGGAAAACTGTCGAAATTAATCGTTAAAAAATGTTTGATTGGCGTTATCTTATAATTAAATCATTGCCATGTATGTTTAACTATTTATTCAATAATAATAATAATAATAATAATAATAATAATAATAATAATAATAATAATAATAATAATAATAATAATAATAATAATAATAATAATAATAATAATAATAATAATATAATAATAATAATAATAATAATAATAATAATAATAATAATAATAATAATAATAATAATAATAATAATAATAATAATAATAATAATAATAATAATAATAATAATAATAATAATAATAATAATAATAATAATTGTTTCGACCAGTCAGAGGGGATTGCCTCTAACTGGCAGTTGTTTGGCTTTTTTATATCGCGTCTGTGTGCGCGGTCTGGTTAGACCGAATATTGTTGGTGTGCGCACACAGACGCGAGCAGTAGATTATAATGTAATCTATAGATGGTAAGTTGGTTTTGAATTGTAGTTTTTGATTTGTATTGATTTTTGGTATTAATTTTGTAGATTATTAAATCAGATTTGAATTTTTGGTGTTGTTTAAAACGGGTTTATTGGAGGGTGTTTTAAAGTGAAATCTGTGGAAATTATGATGAATGAAATTCAAAGAATGGCGGTTGAAATGAATTTGCGATGTGATGTAGGTTGTGATCAGAAATTCTGTCTTACATATTTGCAAAATATTAACCTTGTGAAAGGCGATCTCATTTATACTGGTTTCCAAGGAAAAGTTCCCGATAAATTAATTGTATCGATTGTCACGGAACTTTCACAGTTGTTGCCATCATTTTTCATGATTATGCATGGGATCGAGTCTTCTAAATTCACAGAAAAGGTCGTCAATAAAAACAACGATATTGTATTATGTATTCGTAAGAAAATAATATTGAATCATTCTATGTCGGATTTTTCAAGTCGATTTGTTTGCAAAATGGAAATCAGAAATTATTTAATTGAAGAATTATCCAACAGATTTTCTCAGTTGTCCGAATTAAAACATTTGGGTAAGTCGAAGTTTGAAATCGCGCGTGCTTCGACGGAAACTGCTACTGGATAAAATGGCATATGACGATAAAATGACTTGTGATACAATATTTTTGTCTATGGCGGATATTGATCAATTCTATTTCCAATCGGCTGAGAGGCGACCATTAGGATGTTCAATGATGGCATTATCTTATGATCTTGAACTGGACAAAATGTTATTATTCAAAACTGATGAGAATAAAATTATAAAATTATCAATCGTGATCTTGATCTTATTCATGGTAGCAGAGCGTGGTTCCGGCTAGCCAGCCGGAACAAGGTATTATCTATATATTTTATGCATGATATTTGTATTGTATTATATATATATGTAATATGTATCGTATGTTTATTATATTATATGTAGATTGTCTGTGTTATATTTTTATTATATTTGATATATGTATGGATATTGTTGAAACATTTCCCCTAGGGCCTGCCCTCCCTAACCCTATTAGAGGTGGATTGGCGCGGGTATTTGTAAAAGCATTAACAGGGAAGACAATTACTCTCGAAGTTGAATCTAGTGACACGATAGAAAATGTTAAAGCGAAAATACAAGATAAAGAAGGTAGTCCACCTGACCAGCAACGATTAATTTGCGCGGGGAAACAATTAGAAGATGGGCGAACATTATCTGATTATAATATTCAAAAGGGGTCTACTTTGCATTTAGTGTTGCGATTGAGGGGTGGAATGCAAATATTCGTGATGACATTGACAGGAAAAACAATAACTTTGGAAGTAGAATCAAGTGATACTATTGAGAATGTAAAGGCTAAAATTCAAGAAAAAGAAGGGATACCCCCAGGGCGACAAAAACTTAATTTTGCCGGGAAAGTATTAAAAGATGGTCTAACGTTATTAGATTATAAAGTTAAGAAAGAAGCCACATTACATCTGGTCTTGGGTCTGGCAGGGGGAAGTCCAGTATCAGATGCTGAGTTCGAGGCCGGTTACAAAAGACGAACCGGGTGGAAGATTTCGTTAGGGCGTCTACGTAACCGGGCCTTAGGAGATGGATCTGACCCTGGGGAAGAACAAAGGAGAATGAAGGCATACGAAGATAAGTATGAGGAAGTCATGAACGAATTTGAGGAGCTGAAGAATAATGCTCTGGAGTTAGGACGAGAGAAAAAAGCGAAGGAAATTGAGGCAGATCTGAAACGAATAGAAGCAGATTTTAGCAGAATCGGTGATCTGGTCCTCACGCAGAAGGAAGAGAGTTTTAGAGTAGAGTCGCGGAAGGTCCCAGAAAAATCATTTAGGAGCGAAGAGCCCAATGAAAAACAGAAGTTCATAATGGGATTGAAGCCCTTACAGCTGCCGACATTTAATGGAAAGGTCATGGGGTATCCTGGATGGAGGGCAATTGTGAGAGCCTGCATCGAGGACACAGATAAGCCGAGTGAGAGAAAGTACTTGGACAGGTATAGATTAGCTAATGGTAAACAAGATGACGATTAGGGATTTATCAGAAAATGGTTAGGAAGGGTCGAAAAGCATTCAAATGTGTAAAAACAGAAAACATTAATTAATTAATTAATTGGCTAATAGAAAACCCGAGCTAATGGGAAATCCGAGCCAATGGAGAACCCGAGAGATGAAGGAAACCCGAGCTGGGTAAACAAGAAGAAAAGTAAAAAAAAGAAGATTTGGGCCCATTAGCTTGACACAATGATTAATTGGAAAATAGCAAGGAGAAGATAGTGCGTGTAGAAAGGCCGGACGGGCCATTAATTATCTTTGTTCGTTGGACCATTATGGGTGACAGCCGAAGCAGATACGTGGAAGCAAATGTCAAGTGAAAGATTGGCTCGGCAATAACCATTTGTCATCCCGATTTCGAGGAGTATATAAGGAAGGGGAAAATCAGAGCAAATTGGCATTTTGCCTCAGGTAGGGTAAGAAGAACTCGAGCTTAGGAAAAGGCAAAAACGAATTTAGGAGATTAGGGAAAAAGAAGAGATAGAATAAGAATAAAAAGAGTGACAAAGGATCAAATCAAAGAAAATAGAGGAAAACGTTGGTCAAGAGAACCTAAGGGAATAAAAGGTGAATATTATCTTTATCAAAGCATCAACACCGAGCAAAGAATCGGTCAAACATAACTTTGATTATTGATTGTAAAGTGGTGAGAAAAGATTGTAAATTTTGTTATTTCAATATACGTTAGGGTCGTTATTGTTTTGATTTAAAGGACACGAGGAGTCAGAGGTAACCGACTTATATTAACTAAAAACCCAACATATATTCTTGTGAGCCCGACATGATCGAAAGTCGGCAGAGAATTATTGAAAGTTATTGCAAAAATATTTGGAAAAAGAGTACAGACGTGACTGAAAGTAGGCTGAGAATTATTGAAAGTAGTGGAAAATATTTGGAAAATAGTGCTGGCGAGATAGATATTAAAGACTATTATTTGAAGATTTAAGAGAAGTTGAAAAGTAATTTTAAATTATTGTTTAACGTTTGAAGTTCAGCTCAAAGTGAATCGATACCACCTCAGAAGTCAAAAACAAGTCCAAATGGCAAATGATAATGCTGTTATGCCTCTCAATAGAAAGATGATTGATTTCGCAAGTTCCCAAAAATTACCCTTCAATCAATATGGAAGAGACCCTGTTGAATTCGCAGATTTCATGGGAGATTAAAATATGTATATGCCTCAACATACGGATGGACACAAGCCATTGTAGTTCAGAGATTCCCACTCTATCTGAAGGGTGCGGCAAGAGAAGCTTGGCAGCAAGTCGATAAACGGAACGTTGGCAACGATTGGACCAAATTGAAGGATGCAAAGGCACTGAAACTGGTTGGTGAAGATATCAAAAGAATCATGAGACAGAAATTCTATAATCGAGTCCAAGGTTCAGATGAATCGTTCAGTGAGTTTGCTTATCATCTGACCACTTTAGCATATAAAGCCTTTGAAGTCAAACCAGATCAAGTAGATATGGCCAAGCAGGTTAAAGAGTTGTTAGAAGATCAGTTTATAACTGGAGTCCACTCCGAAATCAAAAAGGCCCTATGTTATGTGGATTTTTCTAATTTCGATGAACTCGTGAAGAAAGCCATGAAGATAGAGCTGAATTTAAAAAGTGCGAAAAGATCAGATGCTTTTGGAGTTAATGTGGAGAGACGTGAGCGGTCAATTACTCCTGTGAGAGCACCATGGGATGAAAAGAAAATAAACCAAATCAGTAGTCCAATTTTGAGACCAAATAATAGATTTCAAGCCAGTAGATCAGCCATGAACGTGCAATCAAATGGACAGGTAAATAACCCTCAGTGCGAAAATTTCAAAAAGTCCGGACACTACTCAAATCAATGTTGGTTCAAATATGGGAAAAATCCCAGCCCTAACAAGAGATTCACAGATAACAAAAGGATCAGCAGTGATGTCGAATGCTATCGATGCGGAAAGAAAGGGCATATTAGCAGAAACTGTTTCACCAGATCAAGATCATCGTCAACGTCACCTTCACCACAAAGGGACAAAGTGAATACCAATGGACAAATACAATGACATTCGTGCAAGCGATACGGTCATATGGCTCGATCGTGTCCAAGGAACTCAGAAAGATTTAGCAGACCTATATTAAAGAAATCGATTAGATTCCAAGAAGATATGCCAAATACCAGTAATATGACATATGCGCAGAGGGAGGAATTTCAAGACAAAATGGAAAAGGAATTTCGAGAAATGCGACAGAAGTTGAACAAATTAGTGGCTAAATTCGAATCAGACGAGGAAACTGAATCTCATATGATAATTGAAACCGTGTCAGAAGGTGAGGAAAAACCCGCCACGAAAGTGAGAAAAATCGCATCAGATGAGAATCCGACTGCACTGTTAGCCCGAGTTGAAAGATGGCTTGCGAGAATGGAAACTGACAACTCCCAGTTGAAACGATGGATCGCGGAACTCAGTTTGATGTCACTAACCCAAAGTGAACTAAAAGAGCAATAAATTTATGTGCAAAGCTATTCAAAGTAAACAGAGACGATGAGATACTTAAACAAATGCAGAAGTTTGGCAAGGCTTTACGGTCAACAAGGGATTTAGCTGATATCATAGTGGAAACGACGGGACTTGATAATGTGAAGTGCCAATTCCGTGTAAATGCCTACGGACAAATCAGAGAGCTAAAGGAGCATATACTGCGTCAATACAGTGGATGGCAAGTGCAATTAAAATTTGAGAATCGATGTCTGGAAGACGAGGAGTACTTAGGTAGATTGCGGATTGATACCAGGCTGGAAAAATAAAGTAAATGTCGTTAATGCAGTTAATACTTTGAATTCAGGTAGACAGAATTGGGAAAAAATTCTAGCAGATTTACAAGACTATATATGCAGGGAATACAGATAAAATTAATGCGAGTATCGATTTCATAATGAGCATTGAAATGGATCGAGATATGAAAGAAGGGATTACTTGAATGCATCGTACCGTATACAAATAAACCGACAAGTTATCAGGCAAAGTTAAAAGAGGTAATCCGAAAACTAGGACATGATTATGGGGTGGCAGACAATAGTGCGAAGTCTTTGATAATAGCGTTGAATATTTCGGATCAAAGGATTGAATATTATCAGGAACATTGGAGTGTAAAAGCAAAGAAAATACGACAAAAAGCAGCGGAGATATTAGGTAATGAAGGAATTATCGTGTTGACGTTCAAAGAACTTGAATTGGATGATGACGAATATTTGTTGAATTACGGATGTAACCCAAATTGTATTAATAATGTATACGCAACAAAGCAAAGTGATGAAATGGAAAGAGATGCAGTAATAATACCGTTTTGGCCTCCGTATGAGGAAACGGATAATGATAATGTAGAGATTAAAACTGAAGTTGTAGATGACCCAGGAGAAATTGATCAAGAAATTAATGAATTGCAGAGATTAGAAACAATGGAAAATGAGGAAATGGGATCGGAAAAGGAAGCTAAAAGGGATATCGAGGAAATGAGCACCGATAACAGGGTATTACCGAGTATAAATGAAACGAAAAGTGAAGAGAACTTCGTTGAAACGGAAAATGACATTGCGATATGTCGGAAACGACAAAATGATGCGGAAACTGAATCTTTGAGTTTAGATGAATCAAGCGAAACTGAGCGAGTATTAAAAAGTTTAGTTACGGAATTGTACTTGTTAGATGAAACTGAAACAGAAGGAGATGATACTTCGGAGGAGGAGGAAAGAGTTGTAAAGAGATTAGCAACGGAATTAAAAAGAGATTACCAGTCGATAATTAAAAGAAATTATGAAGAAAAGGAATTTTGTGAGGAAGCAGTAATTGAGGACCTAACACGAACCGCGTTGGATCGAGATGTAATATTGACAGTGCTAGCCTATATAATATTGTAGATTGGTATTTATGGTTGTTTGGAAACTGACAATTCAACATCATTAATAAAGAAAGCCACTGAAATGACGAATAAATATTTGATGAAGTGGATTGCAAACAATGGCGGATGGGAAAATTTGATACAAAAGACGGAGAGCCCAAAAACAGAGACAGTAAGGAAAAAGGGAAAACTCGCATTTCCATGGTTGATGATCTCTATTATTATGTTATTGGGAATCATAAACACGACGAATTCATTGGTGGCATACGACTGCTCTCAAACCGAAATGGGAAGAGTATATTCGTTGGTAAACGTAGCAGTGTTCAGATGCATACCCAGTAAAGTTTAAAGTGACAAATCCAGTAAAATATCATGTATATCAAGGAATCTGGGTTTCGACGAGCAAGGTGAGAGAGTGTACAGTTAAACGAACTACTTTTGTATTTTATTGTGGAAAATGGAGCCACTCATCGATGGTGAAAATGCAGTCAATACCTAGACCGATTGAAATAATTCCAGAGAATTGCCTGGCAGCCTTTCAAACGGGACAGCTGAAAATCAATGCAGATATTAAATTGCAAGCAAAGCTAAAAAACCACAAATTCCGTGAGACTGTAACCGTGCGAGGGATAATAAAGTCGAATGGTGATTGCCAAGGAGAGCAATACAAAGTAGACGATGCTATAATTGACCAAGCCGTTGTTGTGGAAGAGTACATGTCGGAATTAAGAGAATTTGATGGATCATTTGATGATGATACGGGTAAACTACAGACACATTCCTTCTGCAACATGAAACAATCTAGTTGTCAGACAGGAGAATCAATCTTGGTGTACGATGTCGATACAAAAAGGTGCAATTTAGTGCAATTGAAGTCAATGAGTCTTAAAGAAATAACGGGAGAGCAGATCAGGGAAAAGCCTGAGAAGATAAGAATGGATCCAGCAATGAGTACAACAGCAAGAATCACACCTCTACGGATAAAGGACACTCCAACAGTGTTAATGTCAACCTCGACAGAAGATGGGATGCGATTCCTGAGAAAAGAAACTAAAACAAAGTGTGGACAAAGTGTCTATGAGACAAATTATAAAGGTATATATGTATCTCAGAAGGTGATTACAGAGGCTCAAACAAATATACATGCCGGAGAAATTAAGTTGACAAATTACTTTAATAACAAAATAGATTATTTGTTTCACTTTGGTCAAAATACACTTGAAAATGTGTACCGAGAAGTTATTATAAATGATTGCAATCTCAATAAAGAAATACTAGGAAATCGGATGGCAATGGCTATAACCAATCCTAATTCGGTACCACCAATGTTAATTACTGAAAATGGGGTGTTTGCCAGAATTTTCGGTGAAGCACTATATAGCTACAAATGTAAAGCGGTACCAGTTAAACTGACAAAGTACGACCAATGCACCAACGAGTTACCAGTAAATTTAAATGGAAAGTTGCGATTTATGGAGCCTGTGTCACGAATCTTACTGGAAGAGGACGTGAAACCGAAAGTATTACAGTGCAATAGATTGTTGGCACCACTATACAGACTAACACCAGAATCTTGGATTGCATTGCCAGATCATCAAGAAGTAAAGACACCGGAAAATTTAGAATTGACAGAATTACAATATCTGGTGAATTTTACGTCGTTAGAAAAATTGTCGCAAAGTG
>CAUHTR010003821.1:0-29699 GCA_959609185.1 Schmidtea polychroa | reverse complement strand
AAACGTCAGAGAAACAGAAATAACAGATGTGAAAGCCAAAGCGTGGTTCTTACATACGTTCACAATTACAAAATCAATAACTGACAAAATCAGAGAATTGACAGCTATGGAACATGAAGACGATGAAAGGTTTGCAGCTTTTGAGATATGGCTAAGGAAAGCTTTAGCTGATGTTTTAAATTCAGGACAATCAGAAGAAGATATTGTTCAAGACCTCATTGCAAATAAAGAACGCGATGCGAGAATGCGGGAGATACTATTGACGAAATCAGAAACAAAAATTGAAAAAACGAGATCATTGGCGAAAATCTTTGAAAGTAACAAAAATGGAAACAATAAAACGTAATTTATTAAAGCAATCGGTCAAAGAACATACGCTAGGTGACAGAGGGAGGGCAGATGAGCATTCAAAAGAACACCCAAGATCCCATGCCTACATCACCAGAAAGAAGACTATCAAAAGAGTCATTTAGTCTTCACAGATCAAGAAGAGACGAACATCCTATACGCGGACCAATACAATACGAAAGAAATAACCATGGTCGTCTAGAACAATCTCCAAGAGAACAATTCTTGAGAAATACGAGAATCCCGAATAGCTCAGAAAGGAAGCTGCCAACAATATCCATGAAGAATATAGCAAGGAGGTTGTACAACGAAAGTAGAGGACTACCACAAGCATCGGTCCAAAAGTTAACGGTAGGTGATTGTTTTTGCTGTGACGAAAGGGGACACAGAAGGTATGAGTGCACACTAGGAAATAAATGTCTGATATGTGGCAAGTAAGGTCAAAGGTTCCAAGATTGTTTTTCGTTACGTAAAGAAGTTCCACACCGATATCAAAGAATAGCGTGCCTAGAAGAAGAAGATTCAAAATCTGAAAGAAGAGATTACACCGAGAACAGCCAGGATTTCAGAACTGCTCACGGCGACATGGAAGATAGATACAATGTCCCTGAGAAATATACTATATTGAGAGAAGACGGAAAAAATATCAGCGACTCCATGGGTTTCATTTCGTCGGTGGAGTCAAGACAATAAATTGTGAAATAAGAAATGAACGACGAAGAGACTAGGCAGAAGAAGAGATGTACCAGACGGAAGATGGAAGAAATTGGAGTAAAATAATGTTGAATAATGCCGAAATAGAGATGTTATGGGACTCTGGAGCATCAGTAACAGTCATGAGCAAGAATTTGTGGGAGAAAATAGGCAAAACAGAACTTCAAAGTACTATGATATTATTATGCGGAGTTTTGACAACTGGAAGTGAAGAAGAAATGGAATACATGACTATACTAGCCACATGGAACCAGAAGACCAAAATAATCACAGTAGTAGTGGTAAAAGAGATCAAGCCCGAATTCATAGGGGACATTGATATAATGAAAGAGTTTGGAGTAAAGTTAGTGAAAATCAATAATATAGAAACGTCATTGATAAACAAAATCTACACTGATGAAGAAAGAATAAATAAAACACTAGTGGCGATGGCATGTGAGAATAGTAAAGATATTGAAGGAATGATCAGGAATACGGCGGAATTTTTATGGCATCGAAATTTGATCTGGGATTTACAAACCTAGTTCGTCATGAGATGCGGATAACAGGAGGCTTAATAATGCAACATCCTTGACGTCAACCAATACACATGGAGAAAAGGATTGAAGAGCTGATGAAAGAGTTAATGAAAGCAAATGTTATTCGGTGTTGCAAGAGTCCTTGGAATGCCCCGTTAGTGATAGTAGGGAACAAAGATGGATTCATCAGGATGTGTGTAGATTATCGTGGATTGAATTCCATAACAGAAAAAGAGTCATTTCCGATGCCTAACACCAAATTCTTACTAGACTGTCTCGCGAATGCAAAAATACTTTCGTCAATCGATTTAGGTCAGGCGTATTTTCAAGTGGAGTTTGCTCCAGAAATTCAAGAAATGACTGCATTCAGTACAAGAGAAGGGCAATTTTGCTTCAATAGACTACCGTTTGGCTTAGCAACAGCCCCTGTGACATTCCAGAGACTGATGCACACAGTGCTAGAAGGAATGCTATTCAAGGGAGTAGTAGTTTATCTAGATGATATCTTGGCATATGGTAAAAGTCAAAAAGACCACGATGAGCTATTAAGAGAAATATTCAGAAGAATTCAAATTGCAGGACTGAAGATAAATCCAGAAAAATGCAAATTCAATAAAACAGAATTGTGTTTCCTTGGTCACACAGTTAACGAGAAGGATATCCAGACAAACATGAAGAAAGTGGAAGAGATCGAGAAAGCAGAAGTACCAAAATGTACAAAACAATTGAGATCGTTTCTCGGATTAACGAACTACTATAGAAATCGCCGAACTATTATACGCTGCAATATCTGGATGCCATAAAGATATAAATTGGACTAAAGAATACAATGAGAGCTTCCAAACTCTGAAGAGACGGTTGTGCGAAGCAAATTATTCTTTGATTTTCCAAGAGATAGAAACTTTTATCCTAGACACAGACGCTAATTTCGGAGCCATTGGTGCAGTTTTGAGTCAAATTACTGAAGATGGAGAAGAATCTGTCATAGTGTATGGCTCGAGACATATGTCATCACATGAAAGGGGATACTGTGTAACTAGGAAAGAACTGCTCGCCTTACATGAATACGTCAAGCATTTTAGAGAATATCTGTATGGAAAAAAATTCATAATTCGCACTGACCACAAAGCATTGGTTTTCATGAACACTACAAAAACGCCAATGAGTCCGCCGTTCCAAACTTGGTCAGCTAACCTGTCGGAATATGATTTTGAACTAAAATATTAAAAAGTCGAAGAACACTCGAATGCAGATGGACTATCAAGATTAAAAAGTATGATTTGCACCCAGTGTTAAACAAGACATGAAGAAGCTAGAGAAGGAAAATCAAAGATTAGATATATATACTATCCAAAGAATAGAAGCTATAGAAAAAGTATGGGAACAATAAAAAGACATTCGGTTTCGAGAGCTGTGAGAGATATTGGTAAAAGGATGTACACGGGAGAAATAGAATTGTTTTCTTTTTAACGTAAAAAATACACGAATTGATGGAGGATTCATAACAGTAGAAAAGAACAAAATTATCTTAATGTTAGTCCCAGAAACATTTGCAGGCCTGTTAACAACAACCCTACATGAAGAACTGTGTCATATTGGAGTTTAGAAATTATTTCATTATATGGAAAAAATATTTTATTGGCCGAAAATGCAAGAAACAATCCAACTCTGTTTACGATGTTGCGAGAGCTGCGCTAAGAGAAAGATCGATCAGACAAGAACCAAGGAAACATTTATTCCAAGATATAGCTCTGAATTCCTAGAACAGATTGTTATGGATGTGGCTTACATGAAAATAAACACCATAAAAAATATATGGTAGTAATGATGAACCGGTTTAGCAAACTGATTTCATTAACTGCAATCACAAAGCAAGACGAAGGGAAAATTTTCAAAACGATACTTAATAGTTGGATCAATTGATTTGGAAAACCGAAGAGCATTTTAACAGATAGAGGCCGCAATTTTGAAGGGAATTTCATAAGACAGAAGCTACATAAACTTGGAATCAAACAGGAATTCAGCTCACCTTACCAGCACAAATCACATGGTTTAGCCGAACGAGCCATACGAACGATAATATATCTTATTACAGCAACATTGGCAGGTGGATGTGAAGAGAGAAACTGGCACAAACCTCTACCTAGAATAAAGTTTACTATAAATAGCAGTCGACAAAGTGCTACAGATTTATTACCATTTGAGATAAATTATGAACCTACACTCTAACCTGAAACAAGCCGAGATATCAAGAAGCGAAAGAATGGAAGACGCGAGATTTAATTCGAATAAAGCCGCCGACACTATGAAAGATAAAGAGGGGCACTCGTTTTTCGAGGTGGGGGAGGAGGTACTCGTACGTAAAGAGCCGCAGAGCAGGCATGAGGATGGTATGCAATACGATGGGCCATATAAAGTCTTCAGATTTCTATCACCTCATCGAACTACATTCACAAAAAGGAACGAAAGAAAGAAGAATCGAGTGGTTGAAGAAGTGGAAAAAGTCTTAAGAAGAGGAAAGTTAGATATCTGAAGTTGTTTTAATAATTGAGCTTACGCATTTTTGTGAAAAATTAAATACTTGTAATTTAATAATTTCATGTCAGATATAAAGATGGATTTATATATATATATATATATATATATATATATATATATATATATATATATATATATATATATATATGTGTGTGTAATAATTTAGTTAATCCTTTTTTTATATTACGCTAACATTTCGATTCAAGTAACTCATCCTACAATTATTTTAAGTTATCCTTATATTTATTTTTAATGAAATTCAGGATTTTATAGCCACTATCATTCTCATATTAAGATCTTTTTAATTTAATTATTCTCGATTGTTTTAATCAATCTCTTCGTTAAACTACGTTTATATTTATATTTATGTTTTTATCCACGTACAGCGTTGCCAACCGTACTATAATTATAGTATTTGTACCATAATTTGTATCTTGTGTACTATGTACTATTGGAAGTTCTAATTGTACTATAATTTTAACAAATTTATCTAAAACATTTTTTCATTACGATATTTTAATTTTCTGAAAACAATTAATCAGAATTTTTCTAAAAAATTTTTCGGAAAGCATTTTTTGGGAAAGGGTATGACTGACTCTTAAATCAAAATAGAATTATGCTATATGTAACTATAAATATATAATAAGTATTATTACTAGGGCAACCCAAAAGTTGCAAAAAAAAGTTGCAAAAAAACTTAAAAAGTTGCAAAAGTTGCAATAAAAGCTGACTATAAAATAATATTAAATTTTTTATTATTTACTACAAAATATAAATATAAAATCATTAACGTAAAATTCCTTTGTAAACGGGAAAACAAGCAAAAATTCTTGATAATTCTTTGGTCTAATGTTTCGGATCAAATTGTTTTTATTCATCAACTGAATTGAAATAGCAGATAAAGTAATACGGAATATTATTTCCGTTATAATTCCTGTCCTCTCTTAACATTCTTTTCAGCATTGAAAAGCTCCTTTCCACGTCAATTGACGTTGGCTGGCAATTTTTTAACTGAGAATATGTTGCTGGCGAAATTTTGTCGTTAGACAACTCCAAAATGTTGTTTAAGTCGTTTTTAAACATTCTTTCCTGAATATAAGATTTCAAATTACAAGGGTCGTCTTTGAAGTCGAATTCATTTATTCTTTTAAATGCACTTTCAATTGAATGTTTTGAATCTTCAAGCTCATCAGCCAATACAACTAACCCCCTGTAACAATTAAATATTTCTTCCAACTCTTTTGTTATCGTTTCTTTAAAAATAGCCGTTTTCGCATTTTCGATCAATATTCCCTTTTGAGTTATTTCCTTGAAATGTAATTTTATTTCTGGCAGTATTTTAGAATAAATTAATGCAGCGCCAAGCCAACTTGACCATCGTGTTACAATAACATCTGGAATATTGCCTGCCTTAGAAAGAATTCTTTTATTTTCTTTATTTTTTGCCGTTATTGACTTAATCGCAGAAATCATATTATCAGCATCTTTGTAGTGAATTTTTAACCGCATTGCACAATTATGAATTAGGTGCGCAATACATTTAATTGAGAAAAGGTTTGGATGCACGATTTTTAAATGATCGGCTGCTTTTCGCATGTAGCTAGCATCGTCGCTTAACAACAGCAAAAATTGTTTACTTTCAATTTCAAGAATATCAAATGTTTCATTTATAATGTTGACTACAATTTGGTGGGTTATCGGAGCTTTCAGGTGTATTAAATTGGCCACGTAAACAACTTTAGGAGATTCGATTGTTCCTATTAATACCATGGCGTATTTTTCTAAGTTGATTGAAGTTTCATCCACAACAAGAAATATTTCTTTGTTTTTGACATAATCTTTCAATTTATTCAAAACTGCTGGGTATGTATTTTGAATAATGTATCTTCGCATACTCGATTCAGATGGAAGTGGATAGGTCATGAAATTAAAGAGCCTTTTTAGACTATTATTTCGTAGTTTGTGAAGCGGCAGGTCGATTGATATTAACGCGGTTGTTAATATTTCAAGAAATTCGCTCTTCTTCAAGCTTATAAAGTCTTGTTTAGCGGGTTCTTCGCTATTTAATTGGGATAATAAGGTGGAATGCTTAAAACTTCTTCGGTGTTTTCAATCGTATATTTTCTTTTGTGGTCGACTGTTTTAGAACACAGATTGCAGTACAACTGATCGTTTGGGGCCATTACAAACTCCTTATTGTATAATGCACAGTATTTTCTAATGTTCGAATTATTTTTCATGGTAAAAAAAATTAAAAATCTATATATGAATATATAATTTTTAAATCAAAAAATCTATATATGAATATATAATTTTTAAATCAAAAAATTTCCAAAAAAAGTCAAAAGTTGCAAAAGTTGCAAAAAGTTGCAATGGGTTGCCCTAATTATTACATATAAATTTATTACTTAATTATCATATGAATTTGTTTGCTATTGTTTTTATGTATATTTTTTAATGGGTCCTGAAGAAAAACCAAATATTTTAATTTTTGTTAATTTAATTTTAATAAAAAGTTTATAATAGAAAAGCATTTTTTTGTAGTTTTTTAAATATGTACTATAATTTTTTTGAAAATACTATAATCTTGTCCATATTGTACTATAATGACATCTTCAAAAGTTGGCAACCCTGTCCACGTAATGGATATGAAATATATTAATTAATTTGAATTTTTTCTTGTTATGCACTTTAGATTCTTAAAGGAGATATTATTTTACATTGCTGTACTAAACAGTCTTGTCAGCGAGGGCGAGTCACTGGTTCCTAACTTTAATGTTTGGTTTCCTAAGTCGCTTTCACTGGTCAAGGCTGATTGAAACGACACGATCATCATGCTTCCACACCTGATCAGTTAGTTCTCTAGTCAAGTTAAAGTTCGTTTACCATTGAAATTAATTTATATGACATACAAATAGATGGACTTATGCAATTTCAAAATAAACTTAGTCGTAAAAGCTATAGAACAGGTGTGCTCAACCAGTCGATCTTCATTCACTGGTTGATCGTAAGAGCGATTTGAGTCTATCCTCCCATTAAATATTTATAAAAATTACTAAAAAAACAATCAATTTAAATTAAAAAACAGTTTGTACAAAAATTAAAATATATATATCTTGTAAAATTTGAAAATGTCATTTTACATTAGACTTTCATGGGATGCAGAGACTGTAATATAAACGTAATCTAAAAACATAAGGTCGATTGCTATTCGTTAAGAATTTAAAAAGTAGCTCCTAGTCTTATTTAAGTTGAACACGCATGATATATAAGGAATAAAGTATCTCACCATTTTGATATCGCATACAGTGAATTTATTTGGCGAAGCACCAGAGAACAACGAAATATGTACCTTGTGGCGTATCTCAGTTGACATTTGTATCGGCGGTTGTATACTCAAAGTTTTAGAATCAAAATAGGAGGTGAAATTCTGACTAGTAATAAAATGCAGTGAAGACAAGGTTAATAATAAATACAATAATAGTGATAGAATTATCACTCTAGTATGTATAGTGAGACCTTACATAGTGCACTAAATAATACTAATATGATAGCCAAAGATAACGAAATGATTAGACTGGTAATGGCAACAATAATAATAAAAGTGCTAAATATAACTAAATATGAGTACTAAATATAATTCGAGTTGAAATTCGGAACTTGTCAAGGGATGGCTATCTATACTGGGGTTGGGTTTGACTTTGTAATTTGTATCTTACGATGGCATTAGAATTTTTGGGAAGGGCCCCTCCATTAATTTCAGTTAAGTGAACTTGATTATTCCAGACATTAACATTCTAAAATTACTCAATTGGATAATTATTATGATTTGTGTAATTTTAAGTCCATAAAGTTTATCTGTTTGTTTCCCTCAGCCCACCGAACGTTTGAGAAACGAACTCCTAGTGTCATATATATGGTTGTAGATTTGGTGTTAAGTTAAGTATGTAGTCTAAATGCATTATAGGTCAATAATTATTCAAGTTGTTCATCGCACCGGCCTACTGGATACGGTACGGCGAACCCTTAGTGTTATATGGGGACCTTACAGCCACAACCGAACTAAAATGTCGTTGTAGTCTCGGTCAATTTTACTTATATTTACATATATACACCATACGTAGACAATGTCCATAAGGTTCAGCTACATCAGCCACCATAAAGTACCAGATATGCAGACTGGTAAAACTACTTCGCATATACGGCGCAGTACAACCATCATTACTGGGCCCGAAAAGAAGAAATTTAGGATTGGAAACAATTTCGCTTGTTCAAAAGAATTGAAAAACAAACGACGATTATGCACAACCTTATATTCTCATAATAAATTTGTAACCAAAAATCACTGGTAAATATACAATAATTCGGGTGTGTGAGTATGTGCACGTTGAGTAAAACAAATTTGAATTATTTTAATTCTTTTTAATTTTGAATTTCAATTTTTATCAATTTTGATAGCGATTTCTGGTATATTAATGATTAATTTAATTTTCTGAATTTTATATTTGATTTATTTTTATTGGGTTATTGAAATGGTGACAAAATTAAAATTCTTTATCTGGTTCCAAACGTATCTTTGACTGATCCACAAATAACACTTGACAACAGAAATTGTTTAAATCTAAGACACATCAGAAGAATTTCATTGTAATTAATATCACACGCTTTATTTGTACAAAACCATTTATCGTGTCCAATAACTTGAGATTGAGCCATGATTGAATTTGAAACATTGGATAATTGTTCAACACTTCGGCTAATAAACATTGGAGCTGTGTTGATCTTTTTAATTGCTCGATTGAATAGAATATCATATCCATAAGTTAGCAAGTTTATCTTTTTATCGCTTTGGGGAAATTTCGTAAACATCTCTTGGAGTTTTTCTTCTGTCATTTCATGATTTACAGAAATTAAATCGTTGATTTCCAATCGTTTTGAAAAACTTCCATTAATAATTTGCAACGATCTTGCTGAGCCACGATCACATGGACAAGTTCCACTGCTGAAAAGACATCTCTTCGCCATATTGCTCATTGAAAAACGACACATCAAACATTCATTATCTTCAATATTTCACTAAGGCCAAAAATTCAAATCAAAATTATAAATCAGTTCTTTAAAACCACAATTCCAGAAAAACTTAACTCCAAACTCTAAAAAATCGATACCATAAAAAATCTCGATACAATCAAAACTCCATCCATCAAAAAACTCGATACCATCAAAACTCTGAGATCGATCCAACAAAACTCAAAACATAATCTTCGCACTTTTCCGCGTCTGTGTGCGCACACAATCCAAATCAACAAAGAAAAAAGCGCACACAGACGCGAGATAAACTAATAATGCGACAATTTTACGCGTCTGTGTGCGCACACAACCCAAATACAAAGAAAGTAAAAAGCGCACACAGACGCGAATTAACTTCATAATTTACCATTCTCCGCGTCTGTGTGCGCACACAAAAACCTCCAAAATCAGCACAAAGCGCACACAGACGCGAGCATCGACAATTAATCAGAAATCTTTATTGATAATCACAAATAACTTTCACTTTACACTGATAATCAATTCAACACTTTGCTTGGTGACTATATTATGCTTATTACGATACTCAGCGAGGAATAACACCGGATTGAAAGATCACTAATTACTGATTGGTTTATCAACTGGGACTTTGAGCTAGTTGTTTTCTTTTACCTTCTTCATAACTTTATTTAAATATTCGAGTAACTTCTTTTCGTCTAATTTGTCAACTAATTATTTTCTTCAAATCTCCTCCAATAATTATTCTTCACAATTATTTTCCACAAATCGTTTCTCCAATAACGTTTCGTCCGACGTTGTCTAACTTTGACTCTAATTTTGTCTCCATTTGTGTCCACCAATTTCCCTTTATATAGTTTGTTTTATTTGTGGCACTGGAGACAGATTTTGTCTTTTCATTTTCCTCTGTGTTCCCCGCTACGTCAGCCTTATCTCTGACAGATGTCGAGATATTCTTCCCTTCTCCTTTTTTGTTAAGCCGCCTTCTCCTGGCAATTCCGCTATCTTTGACAGATACGGCTTTTCCAATATTTAGTTTTTCTGGAATTTGAAATTACACCTTTATTTGTACTTCTTAATTAACGATGACCCTTGTTTTAATTTCTTGTTTGTTTCCTTTTTTTTGATTTATCTTTCTCATTCTTTATTTCTTTTTTACTTCCGTTTTCTTTTCTGAGTTCCCATAGATCGTCCCGTTTGTCATGACGACCTTCCCCCAGGTAATTTATTTATTTATTATGCTATTTATCATTTAGGTTTCCTCAACATTTTTAATTCAATTTGCCGCCATGATGAATATGGGAATTTTAGACTATTTTCTGTTTTCATCAATTTTTGTGCCTAATTCATATTTTCTTTTAATTCTTAGTTTATTTCTTTTTACTTTTTGTTATTTTAATTATTGAATGTTGATTTTTTTATTAATTTCGTTGAATCACTTGGCGTCCATGATGGATTTCGCCATTGTTTGGAATATTCTAGTTTCTATCTATTCTTATTGTAATTTTTATCTCGAATTCCTTTTTTATGTTATTTTGTGGAAATCTTTCGGGTAATTTCGGATACCATAATACTTCGAATTATATCAGAAGTGTCATAAATAATCCTTCAGTGAGCAATGACGAACAGAACAAAATTGATGAAAGTTTAATTAGGAAAATGCTGAATAACTCCTATAAATTTCAGACCAAGATTAAAAAAAGATCCAAAAACTAAGATTATTCAAAAATCAGAATAAAACATGAAATTAAAGAGATTCAAAAAATTCAAATTATAAAGGTAAGAATTTTATTGCAATTATATTCATCCTAAATTGAGGAGAAAAATATTAATAACTATAAAAACGAATTATAAGAACTTTTTTTTTAAATTTCACCACTTAAAATGACAGCGCCGAAAATTCGTGAATATCAAAAACATCGATATATTTACTGATCCATAGTCAAACTTTTTAATAAAAACAAAGAAAATTTAAAGGAAACTCAAGGAAAAAATTTAAAAACTTTAAAAATTCAGTTTTTATTAAAAAAATTGAAATTTTAATATTGATATTAAAAATATTTTAATTCAAAATATTGATTTAAATATTAAAAATGGAAGGAAATTTTTATTTCAAAATTCAGAGGAAGAGAGAAATGAAAATAAGAAATTAAATATTGAAAAATTTAATAGTAATGAAATTAATTTATTAAAAAATTAATTTTAGAAAATGAGATGAAATTTTAAATTTTAAACAGCAAAATAGATAAAAATTGTTTAAATATTTTGAATATAAATCAGAAATACCAAACAAGAAAGATATTAGGTTGACATTCAGGATATCAGCAGCCACAGAGGTTTGATTTTGTGAGAACTCGGAAATCGGTAGAGAAGATTGTGTACAAAACGATATTAAAAAGCAAAAACTTTCAGAAACTCTCCGATTAATTATCAGAAAGTTCAATATATTTATTACTCTAATGTTATATTAGGACGCTAGAAATTGATGCAAATGAAGCTATTCATGAGAGAAATGATCAAACTGTCACAGATAAGAACACGTGGATCCCATTCTACCAAATGTTGTTTATCAATTAAACTATCCAATGCAATGGTCATATTATCCTATTAATTCATCTGTGATTATGCCGCCTAAGCATTCTCAGCCCACCACGATTAATGCTAATGATAATAGTAGTAATGATCGGGGTAGGGATATATCACCAAATAGTGATATAAGTATTCTTTTCAACCTCCTTATACGATAGTTAGCTGATACTATATAATTGTAGTCCAACCAACTCTAGAAAAGAGTTGAAAGAAAGTTTCATTCCTCCTTACCCCCAGAAGATGTGAAGTTAAAAAATTCGGTGGTAAAGGTTCCAAGTTGATAGAACTGTAGAAGACTTAATAAAAAAGCATTCTAGTGTAATAATTTTGTTCGCTTCTTTTTAAACGGAGAAAAACAATTGTCTGAATAGTAAATTTCTTTTTGAATATTCTCTGTCGTAACTGGTTTTCATCGGGCTAATTTTCTCCGGCTTTGCTCATTTTATTGGTTCCAAACGATTCCTCAAAAATGGCAGATTGATATATAATTTTTACTATTTCAGTAGTCCGAAATCCATTGTCGTGTTGCTTTTCTTTAACTGTTTAAAGACTGCATACGATTGCCGTTCAAGTAAAAATGGCATTACATTCATGACATTTTTCACATTATTGACTTCCAAAATAATTTCGAGTTTGTCGAATCATTCTTCCACATCTGTATTTTTGCCATCGAATTTTCCAACATCTTGTTGATTTCCAATGCCCGGATGGCTTACCTTTGTAAGCGGGTATCAACGTCTCCTCGCAATCACAGCTTCCGCACATTCTATCCTCATGATTTCTGTATGGTTTCGAAAAATTAGCTAGAATGTTTGTCCTTGCTCGATGAATAAATCTCCAAGGATCTTCCGCCAATTCTCCATTAAATATCGCTTTATTGATGTTAGGAAATAAGCTAAATGTCGGTGACCCACTTATATTACTGATCTTCCATTTTGTAAAAAAAGAATCACGGACAACTAAAGGAAAGATTTTGTAAATGTAACGCTTGTCTAAAAGAATCAAAATCATTGTACCGCGTGAAAGTGTTGTAAGACAAAGAATAGTTTCTATTAGAAGCTGCTAACATATCTCCTGAATTATTTTTTAAATTCTGTTCAAAAATTCAAAAGCTCAACATCAATCTCTTGGTCCTTCGTATTCCTGGATGAGCGATATTGTGAATTATCTGAAAAATTTCTCTTCTGTGACCCGGAGTTAATATTAATTTCTCATTCTTTATTATATTAGTTATTATACTACTTTATTATATTCTTTATTATACTACTTACTCTTCATTCTTTGCTTTTGTAGTATCTCTTCATTCGGCCACGGGAAAACGTTTCCTGAAACTAATTTGAACGTCTGTTCTAGAGAGTGCATCAGCAACATGGTTTTTATTTACTAAACTTTCTTGCATTGAAAATTCATGAATATATTGGAGATGTCTCCATTGTCTGTTGCTTAGGTCTTTTGGTTGTCCTTGGGCGATTGGTTTGTGATCCGTCTGTATCACAAATTCAGTTTTTTCTATATTTACACAGGCTTTTCGATTTCTTGTGAGTTTCTTTAAATAGAATGTTTCTTCTTTTAATTCTGCGATTTCATCCATGCCTTGGATTTTTAAATTGTCATTCGAATATGGTGTTTCATTTTCCATGCCTGCCATCACCTGGTCCACTATTGCAGCCAATTCTTCCGTAGACCTTTCTTGAAAACTTGTGATTATGAGCTTAATATTTTTTGGGATAGGTTCAATAAAATTGTGTCGTAATAACCATTGGTTTGTTATATGGACTTCTGTAAACGCCGTACTAATCATCTGAAGAAGTTGTGTGGGCTTTAAATCATCTAGATAAAATTTTCCAAGTGCCTAATCAATACATTTTATCAGTGGCTTGGCAAAATTCTTTTTAATAATTACTTTGATGCATTGGTAAAATTCATTAACTGTCATCTTCTGGAAGGTAAGCCATAACGTGATGAAATTTCGTCGAATCATTTGATAATTTAGACAATTTGAATTGGGATTTTAGCTGTCTGAACCATAGACCTGGAATATTTCTGTAGAATAGTAGGTAGTTAGTAGCTCCTTGCAGCAATGAACCCCCCACTTTTCATTACATAATTGGTGCAACTTACTTTTTTTGGTTTCTGGGATTTTCAAAACAAAAATTTTTTTTCAATATAAATAAATTTTTTTTCAGACTATAGTGATGGTGTCTCGATTGATCCAAGGATTTTCAATACAAAAAAGGGTCCTCGCCAAAAAAAGATTATTCAGACTAATGTGAGGTGGTCTCCTTGGTCCTGAGATTTTCAAAACAAAAATGGGCCGTCACTAAAAAGCCAAAGATTATTCAGACTATAATAATGGGGTCTCCTTGTCTGTTGCTTGGGTCTTTTGGTTGTCATTGGGCGATTGGTTTGTGATTTGTCTGTATCACAAATTCAATGGCTTCGAGAAAATGACGGAAGTGCTCTCAAGCTTTGTATATTGCAAGTAATTCTCTGTCGTTTGTACTGAATCTAGATTGTGTCTTAGTTAACAGTCTGCTAAAAAATTATTATTGGTCGCCCGCTTTGCTGCAGTACTGCTGGAATACCTGAGGCATTTGTTCTCGATCGTTATTTTGTAATAATTGATTCGCTTCATCAAAACATTTTAGACTTTCCTCTGTCCAAATTATCTTTTTGGACTTAATAATTCCAATTTATTAGCAGACTCTGAATTGAAACGATTATAAAAATTAATTATACCAAATCTTCTTAGTTGTTTTCTTGTTTCTGGCAATTTATAATTGTTGTAATATTAATTTCTAAAGGCAAGTTCCAGTTCTTGATATGTGATGGCACAAAATATCTACTTCAGATTGCATAATTTTGCATTTTCCAACATTAATTAACAATCCAACTTTATTTAATTCATTTGCAATTATTTTTAAATGCTTATTATGTTCTTCTTCTGTGTCTGATGCAATAATTACATCATCCAAGTATGCTCTTGCGAATGGAAATTTTCATAGCATTGCGTCAATTGTTCTTTGAAAAGTCGATGTGACATTTCTTAATCCAACTGGCATAAAAAGAAATTCGTACATTCTAAACGGAGTAGTTATTGCTGTCTTTGGAATGTCATTTTCCATTGGAATTTGTAAATACGCCATTTCTTTTGTAAATACAACTCACTATCGTGTTATGAATATCATTTTGGAGAGAACAATTGTCTGAATAGAAAATATTTCTTTGAAATTTCTCTGTCGAAACTGGTTTTTTTTATCAGGCTTTCTTTCTCCGGCTTTGCTCGTTTTATTGGTTCCAAACGATTCGCTTTTTTCATTTCTGATGATAAACGTAATATTTTACAAATTCTTTAAAGGAAATGAACATCGGATATTTTTCTGAAGGTTGTCAAACATTGATCTCGATTGATCCAGGGATTTTCAATACAAAAAAGGGTCCTCACTAAAAAAGCCAAAGATTATTCATACTTGGTCCTGGGATTTTCAATACAAAATTCAATTATCCTTAAAAAAGCATGGAATCATTCAGACTATAGTAATGGGGTCTCCTTGGTCCTGGGATTTTCAATACAAATTTCGATTACCGCTAAAAAATCCAAGGATTTTTCAGGCTATAGTGAGGGGGCCACCTTGGTCCTGGGATTTTCAATAGAAAAAGGTGGTGTACACTAAAAAGGCGTGGTAAAATTTTAAATTACAGTAAATTATGGGCTCAGATTTTTGAATTAAAATAAATTATGGTCTAAAATTTTAAATAACAATAAATTATGAGCTCAGATTTTTGAATTAAAGTAAATTAATTTCTTAATTTTTAAATTAAATTAATTTAACGTCTAAATTTTAAAATTAAAGTTAAATAAGGTCTAAATTTTTAAATTAATGCAAATTAAGGTTCAGAATTTTGAATTAAAATAAATTATGGTCCAAATTTTTGAATTAAAGCAAATTAAGGTCCAAATTTTAAAATTAAGTAATCAAAGAAATGACAAGTATCATAATTGAGCGTGTCTAATAAATTATCGCGGATCATTGCAGGTTAATAACTTAAGTTTGTAGTTAATAACTTAATTCTTTATATTGTAATTCATACATTCTAAGTTTAGATAGATCAAGTACAGACTATCCAATGTAACTTGGTCTATCTAAACATATAGAATCTGGATTTAACAAAGCGGCAATTAAATTATCGTCGATTTTAATGGATTTTTAAAACGAAGGTTTAGAAGTATATTTGATTGATTTACCGTCGGTTGTACAAAGACGAAGATTTATTCTTTTCTTTAAATTTACCATATAAACTGTTATCTAACAATTTGTAATAATTTTTGTCTAAACTATTTGTAGTATTTGCTCTTAATTCGGTATTAGTGTCTATATATTTTTAAAAAAATTGGTGATTGTTTAAATCTTATAGCTCTATTTACGCGTGTAACAAGTGACAAGTATAATTTTAATAATCTCCAATGAATCACATAATTAGATTTTGGAAGATGAGTTAGTAACAATTTTTCTACCTTTGACCCAACAGGTTTCATTTTTTCAGCAGCAACAAGGAAATTATCCATTTATCATGAAGCTTAGAAGGAATTACAAGAGTGTATCCATAAGACAAAGATTCAAGATTTAAATTCCTACATTCGTCCATTATTAAATCAAATCCATCAAGAACCCAACTAAATTCACTACTAAAGCCCAACCGTAAAGATTATTAATATCTATATAAAGTAACTCGGTGTTTTCATCGGTTTTTACATAATGTTTATTTACAAAAGTAAGACCGCCTCTTATTCCACCCTTATAAAAGCTAAACATTTCGTTTTCAGTTATCAGTTTAATCGGTTCATTTAAAGACATTAATGCAGAAGACTAAGACATACCAGGAATTCCTAAATAATTCAATGGTTCTAACCTATTCTGAGCAATATATTTCAAACGAAATTGTTGGAAGAAATCAGCCAAAAGAAAACAATCAAGTTTTAAGTATATCATCATGTAGTCTAATAAAGTTACGCAATTAGTTTCAACCCAAATCTCCTGAGCTTTTTCATACTCATTCTCATACCTTCCCATATCGGTGGTAAATCATAAGTAGTTTGGAGAATATTGTAAGGAAAGATTCCTTTTTCAGAAACTATAGTGCCAGTAAAAACAGAATTGGATAAAGGTTAACTATGCAATGTTTTGAAGGCTTTAGCTAATGAATCATTAACAAATTGTTAAGAATCAACGAATCTTAACCTAATTTTTCCTAAATGCACAATCAAAGAAATAAATTTTTCAGTAGTGATAGGGATAAGTCCAATTCTTAAATTTATTTAAACCATATTTAAGTATATGGTGCATATCGTATCCTTTCAAGTTGTGAAATACGATAGGCAAAATTTTATTAATTTTCCTATTTATGTTGCATGTGCTACAAGCAGCACCCAAGTATTTCCCAGTAAAATGATCGTGATCTCTAACAGGATCGACGATACATTTCATGCAAAGATAACATTTCTCGGCATTATTAAATTGCAATAGTTCGATATTAGTTAATTTCATCATAGGTTTCCTACCCATTTTATAATAAAAAGGAAGAACTTTGTTTAATGCTAAACATAAAAGATGTGCTTACTGTAATAGTTGTTGACTGCTGATTCAATGAGTCGCCATTATACATTGAAAGAACAAAAAGACAACTAATTGGGTCTAGTTGATTTACAAGTTTTCTTCCAACCGATACCATTTTTTTCATAGACTCATGGCTTCCAATGTAGAATGACAGATATCTAAGTCTTATTTGCTAATTCGTCACCGCAGCCGTTCCAGTTTTTCTGGATTTCGCACATTATTTCAGGATGCAACCGCATGTCTTCTAGGTGTTTGCTGCGTTGCCTACTAAAGTTCCCTACCAAAATTTTCTTTTCCGTTCCACTTCCGGTTAAGTCTGCATATAATCTTTTGAGAAAAAAAAATATTTGGACCCGGCAATTTTTTATAAATAAAAAAATATTGTTATTATTCTAATTGTCTCAATTTTTATGTTATGAACAAATGAAAATATTTTAAAATTTTTTATTCAATGATATTGTATATTTTTGTATATTGAAAAACATCGTTTTTGGAACTATTGTTAAAAATAAAATTTTTTTTTAAATAATTTGTTGTTATTCAAAAATTTGAAAATTTTGAAATTTTGAAATGGGGTAACAAGTTTGCTTGTTTTTTACTATGAGTTGACATATTTAACTTTTTTTATATCCATTTGTGCACCAACCAGTAAAATTGTTAATTTTTGCATTGACATGCCGCGTTGCATTTAATAAAAGTTAATTTATGGTTTTGGTTACAAATAATTGTCAAGATTTCATAATAAATTAGGGAAATTTCACATTTTAAATTATTTTTAAATAGATTTTAGTGACAAGCTTTTTTTAAAAAATGTAAGTTATTTTTAATTTTTAAATTTGAAAATTAAATAAATATCAAAATTAAATTTTTTTAACCCAATCGCTCATAATTTACTATTTTAACAAATATTTTCTTTTAAATAAGTGTATCTTTCTTAAGTGTATTATTATCGTTTGTTTGCATGTTTAATTTATTAGAGAAATTGCACTCACCATGTTTGTATGTTTCATTAATTTTTCTACCCTTTCTGGAATCTTATAATAAATTGGCAGGTGTAAATGTTAATGAATTTTTATCACACAGTCCAGTTTGTATTTATTTTATTATATAATTTATTGATTTTTTTTATATTGTAGACCATTTTTATCAAATGCAACGCGGTGTATTTTCAACACACACATGTTGCTATTAATAAAAATTTATTGATTTATTTTATGATTATAGAAAATGTTGAATTTTAAACCAAATCGTAAAGAAAAATATGTGTAACTAATTTGTAACTTAAAAACATCCTTATCAACAAAATGTAATGTAGAAAGACTTTTTTCCTTTAATAAATTATTTTATTAATCTAAATGGTACAATAATCGAACAAGGTCCCCATGAAAAATGTGCACAGCAAAAATAAAATTTTATTGGGATAAATAAAACTTTGAATTATTAGAAATGTAAAATTATCAAAAAATATTATTCATGAAAACATTTATTGCGCTATACTTTTTTGGCAATAAAAAAAAGTGCAAAAAATAAAGAAAAAATTGATCTATAGTCACAATGAAAATTGATGAAATATTAAAAAAAATAAAATCGATTAAAGGCGATCAAAAAAATAAAAGATTTTACTTATAGTAAAATATATTTTATTGAAAATTTGCAAAAAAGAACTCCATGTATTTTTATTTTGATAAATTCTTTATAATTCAAATACGATGAAATTGAACAACGAAACTCAGTCCAATGAGATTTTGAAGATATTCAAATTCAAAATCAAAGACGCGAACAGTCATATCTTCAATAGGGTGACGAACCTTTGATAGTCGGAAATTTAAGTCTCGACCTTAGCACAATATAGGGGTGTGATATATCATATGAAAAGGTTTGAACCCTTTGTCAACATCTGTAGAGCAACTTTAAAAAAAATTTTGAAACGAAGATTTATAATCCAAAAGTAGTTAATTTATTAAAGTTTCAACAAAAACAGAAATTAAATATGAATTAATAAAGAAAAATCTTTCCAATGTAATTTATTTACTGCAAAATGATCATCTATTTATTTGTTCAGTCAATCAACGATGACAAAATTATCAGTTGAGATTCAGTCATAGATTATATTTTGTTTTAATTGTTAAATTTAGTTTTTCGATTTTGCAATAACCCTCAAATAATTGGCGATGTTTTTGTATCGCATGTGTGGATCAAGGAAAACCTCTTCAATATATGGATTGTATATTTCATTGGATTTCTGACCAGAAACCCTGCCAATGAAGCGTGACTCTAATTAAAATACAAACAAAATTCAATTAAAAATTAATTAAAAATTAATTAACACTACCTAATATCGGAACCAAGACAATAAGCATCACTATCAACGTTGTACGAAATCCCCACATTACAGACATTTTCACTACAATTTGTTCAACTTGATTTACAGTATTTGATTATAAATTTTTATCAAGCTTTATATATAATTGCAGTCGGCGTTTATTCGTTCAAGAACTCGTGAACTTTGTCATTTGAAAAGTTCAATTGGTCAACTAGGAAATGAGTATCCATGTCAGATTAATTTATGTAAACTAATTATTAAAATTAACTTAACAGTAACAACCATTTGCAATTAACACCAAATAAACTTATTTTCATCTCTATAACCCCTTCCTAGGNAATTACATGTTAAAAAAGTAAATGATGATACAAGCCTTTTGCTGAACGTATATATTCAATAAAATGAAATAAGTTTCCATTATAAAAATAATCGGAAATAAAAATAATTATTTTCATAATCGAAACTTATTTCATTTTATTGAATATATATTTTACAGCAAAAGGATTTTGTTATCATTTACTTGTTTAACATTCAGTAAAATAACTGCTATCCTATTATTATGTGTTTTATTAGCAAAATCTGTATTGAAATTCATTTATATTTATTATAAGAATAAAATATTTTTTACAATTTTTTTAAATATGAGAATTTTAATTCAAAAAATCCCTAAGTCCATATGCTTACAATTCTTCCATATCAGGTTTCCTTTTATCAGAATAAGTTCTTTTTGTTGAAAATTTCATTTAAACAGTTAACCTTTAGAGCTTTGCATCTTCAAAAGAACAAAAAATTTTTGAAAGTGATGACTTATTTTGACAAAACCTTGAAAGCACATACATCAACACAGCGGGTCTCATTCAAGAATGTGAAAAATAAATATATATTAAAAATAATTGAATTATATATTCTCAATATGAATTTTCTGATCCATTTTCAATGGTGTTTTAAGAACCATTGTCCACATCTCTAAGATAAAAAAAATTAAAAAAAAACTCAATGCTGGTGGAATGGAAGAATTACTTCTAACGACATGACCCCTTGATTTGACTTCAAAATATATGATATTTTATAGGCACCATGTTTTTTAGTTACAAATCTTATATATTTTAAGATATACTTTATCAACACAACAAACTGTTATATTTTTTTTCAATATTTTTAAAAATGAACTTACAAATTAAAAATTGTAAAATTCTACAAAAACGCGTATTTTATTTAAAAATTAAAAATCTTTAAAAAATGGTAGTTTATTTCAATATTTTTTAATACTTTTCTTGTTGCTACTGTAGCGACATCGCATTTGCACATGTCATTCTAGCTACTATTTCTAGGTCAACTGTGGTATTTTCAAATGTCATCTTTTTATCGATCATAGTCATTGGATAGAATTGAACAGACGAGTGCTTGTCGCATAGACTGCCGTATGGGGTAATATCAAAATTTATGTTGTTTGGAATTCGTTGTTGTCGTTCATTAAGGCATGATTGGAGTAATATTATTAGTTGTCAATTTCTTATTTCAACAATATTTATAACATGAAAGATTATGTAAAAATTACAATTATTCGGATGAATTAGGATTTGGTCAACCTTGACAATTCTTTCATAATGAAACTCGTGGTCAATGTTCTGGCCATAAAATGTGCAGTCTTAATAATAAGTGATAAATTAAAAAACTGCCCCATTGAAAGTGCCTGGTTTATAAGTGTTTTTTGCATAAATTAAAATCGTGATGTATCATTATCAGTAATATTTAGCTACTGTTTCTCTCACTTGACATTGATCACGAAGTTTAGGAACCAACAAGTGGCTGTTGACTCTTTCACCTTGGCTGTCTTTGTAACTTTGCGCCAGTTAATAATAATGGCTGGGCAATAGGGCAATAATAATAAACTATAATTATAAATTATTATTAATAATAATACAATGATAAACAATACTTTATAGTACTTGTCAATTGACGTCGGCAAATCAAGGGTTTCCAGGTTAAGTTTTTATCTATAAATTTATAAAATTATACTAATTGAACCCAACTTTTGCAGCACTGACGGATATTCATTACATTGGTATATAAAATGAATAAGATATTCAGGAAAACAATGTGCATAGAATATTCGGTTAGCGGTGACGCGTCAAAGTTTCATAGGGCCCAAAAATAAATATGAATTTATGACTCCATATACGTTATATTCAGACTTTATTCCGGGGAGTATTTATAAGAAATCTATCCAATATTCTAATGAATTAGAAATTGTCCATATAAAAATCTGACGAATGTCCTAAACCAAGTAAGTATAAAATTCAAATCTTCTCGTTGGTGGGTCTCGCATAATTGCCCATTTTCCCTATACGATAACATGTACAGTCGATGATCTTAAGAATCTAGGAATGATTATATTTTTTGATACAATTTGCAAAAATTCCAATTAGTATTGAAAAGAATACGTTGAAGTTACATAAAAATAATATAAATTAATTATAATTAACCCTTTAACTACGGCATTTAATAACATTTTTTAATCACTCCAACGCAAAAATATAACAGACTAAAAAATTGTAAACACAATAAAAAATCATGCTCAGAATAAAATATAACAGAATATAACAACAGAATACAACAACAGAATACAACAACAGAATATAACAACAGAATATAACAACAGAATACAACAACAGAATACAACAACACATTACAACAACAGAATACAACAACAGAATATAACAACAGAATACAACAACAGAATATAACAACAGAATACAACAACAGAATACAACAACAGAATACAACAACAGAATACAACAACAGAATACAACAACAGAATATAACAACAGAATATAACAACAGATTACAACAACAGAATACAACAACAGAATAATTTGAAGGAGTTGTACATTGACATATTAATATAACGAAAAAACAATTTCCTACACAATTTCATTGACTCAATTTGTGAATAATGAAAATAATATATAACATAGGGTGGCTCTCGTTGTTCTTTATTTCTTCAAACAATGCGCCATAATCAACATCATCTTGTTGATCCAATTGTCAATTGCTTCTACCCATATATCTACATAATCTTCGTTTACAATCATAATAGGGTTTTAAAATTGAAAAATAATTAAAATTATTAGCTATTTTCAGGAAATAATTTTTGAAATATAAAGCAAAAATTATATCATCAAAACACACCATGAAAAACCAGGCCGTTTCATAATTATTTTTATATTTTATAATATTTTTCCTTACCAAAATACACTGGACAATCATATGATGTACATAGTAGTTAGAGTTAAAGGGGTACAGAAAAAGTCGCTTTATTACAATCATAAATCAATTATAAATGTTAATAATAAATAAATTGCAAGTTGAAAAATGAACATGGGGAAAAGCTAAAACGTCCACATATTATTCAATAGGGTTAAATAAAAATAGAAAAAAATTAATAAAGTTATTAAAAAATTGTTTACATCATCAATCATCACTAAATAGAAAAATTGATTTTTTAACATTCAAAATATTTAAATATGAAAAACATTGAGAAGGATTGTGTCAAGTAATCACTTACAATTATTATTGAAAGCTTACCGTATAAAAGCGTTGCTAATTTAATTCAGATTGCCATTATAATTGAAGAGATTAAAGCTTATTCTGTTTTATGGATGGAAAGAAAGTGTACAAGTCTCATCTTTTCCGAATTGTGTTTTACTGAAAAGTGATTATTCTGAAATTTTAATTTGGTGGCTAATTATGATTCACTGATAACTCTTTTGTTTAGATTCATTCTCCTAATTAATGAATTATGTATTTTACATTTGTGTTTTTCCTGTAATTCTATACATTCTATTACATCCACCATGTTATTCCCCGTAATCTGTTCTGCCGATAATACATTTTTCAAATTCGAATTTTAATGATTACTAATCAATTTTTGCACATGCATATGTGCTATTTTTGCACTTACCACAAATAATAATAATAATAATAATAATAATAATAATAATAATAATAATAATAATAATAATAATAATAATAATAATAATAATAATAATAATAATAATGATAATAATAATAATGATAATAATAATAATAATAATAATAATAATAATAATAATAATAATAATAATAATAATAATAATAATAATAATAATAATGTTGGGGTAGAAACATAAAAATACGAGTAGGGAAAAAGCTATTTCAATATTTATATCTTTAATATGATTTTTTTTTTCATTTCAATGAATTTTTTTGAAAAAGCACTACAAAAGTTTCCCGATATATACAGGGAAATCAATTTCACCGAAGTCACTGCTAATAAGATCTCTATGTTTAATCTTGATTTGTCATTATTCCAGAAATCATTAATATTTGAAAATACTCTTTTGTTGGAGTTTGATGTAAAAGTACGAAAATAAAGTGCAAATCAATAAAAACATCAAATTCACAATAATAATTAAAGTACAAAAATATTAATTAAAATTTAAAAAAATTAAAAAAAAAAATTTTCCATGGAAAATGGTATGGGCGGATGCCAAACGATGAGACAAGTTCAAATATAATATAATAAAATCAATGGGGGTCCCCAGAAGGAAATATTTATAAAAAATTTAAATTAATTAAAAATTAATTATCTAATGAAAAACCGGAGCTAATAGGAAACCCGGGTGGTCAACAAAATTATTTAATTAAGTCACGAAAAATAGAGGGAATGAAGAAAACCCGACTGTAAATTAAATAATTAAATTAAATAATTTCCCGAAGGCCTGAAAACTTGAAATTTAAAACCAATTAAGTTAGCATGTGGAAACTCGAAAAAGATAACCAAAAATGATAAATCCAATTGGAAAGAATTTAATAACAGGATGAGTATAAAAATGGCAGACTAAAAGTGATGTTGAAATTGTGTAGAATAAAAAGTGTAATTGTCGTATCAAATTATGCGAATAAATAAAACTGTAATTGTGGTAATTTCGAATAAACGTTATTGTGCTGGGTTGTTGATTTACTAAACTGAGGAGTCAGATATTGATACCGACTTTCATAAATACTAGGGTTCAGTGGCGGATTAAGCGGTGAGCGGTCGCCCGAGGCCCATATATAAATATTTCCTTCACAAAATAATATACAAAAATAAAATAAGACAAATATATCACAAATACACAGTTTAAATTATGTGATTTTTGGTTTTGTTTATATTTAATAAAAGACGTATTTTGCCAATATAGTTAATAATCAAATGTTATCTTTAGTAAAGAGTAAAATTTTAAAGGCATTTGATGCGAAAGAAGGTCGGTTAGGTTTTATAGAAAATATTGCACTCTGGCCGACGAAATGATAGAATTTGTAATACGTAATAAACCAAACAACGTTGGTAAATTGGAAAATTTGAAACATCTTTATACTGATGGCACTCAAACATATTACAGAGGTTTACACGAGGGCCATTTTTACCGAAAAATTGCTGAGGCAAAAAAAGAAATAAATTGGCTTGTTTTTTCTGAGACATCTAAGTGCGTATATTGCTACCACTGAAAAATGTTTTCTAATTCGACCTCTAAGTTAATCGAAGGTTATCAGAATTGGCGACATTATACAGAAGTTTTATCTGGGCACGAAGTTTCAAAGGAACATATAACTTCTATGTGCAAATTATCCAGACGTTCTTCAGCATTACATCTGTTGAGGTTTTAAAAGTAAATTATTAAATTATATAGTTCAGATTAAAAGGAAACCCAAAATTGAATGGCGGTCAACAGAGAAGCAATGGCAAAGAAAGATATGATAAAAACAGAACTATAAAAGTGTACAATCGGACATGAAATGGAAAAATGCGCAAACATGAGGAATTGGAATAAAGTGAAAAGTTATCGAAATTGAAGCTGGTAAACGGGAGAGGGGTAGATTAGGAGATGGTGAAGAAGAGAGTGAGCAAGAAATTGTTAGAAAATGTTTAGAAAGGGTCGTAAAACAGACAAATGTGAAAAAAACGTAAAATATTAATTAATTAATTGGCTATTGGGAAACCCGAGCTAATGGGAAGCCCGAGCCAATGGAAAACCCAAGCTCGGCAATTCGGAAGGATAAACAAGCGGGGAATTCAGAGAGCAATTATCCAAACAGCGGATAAACGAGGGTAAACAAAAGAAGGGGAATCAGGAAGAGGGTCAACGGAAATAACTAATTAGGGAATGATAACTAAGGAAGTCAAAACCAATTAGGTCAAAAATAGGGCAATTACAACGATTATGGGAGTATATAAGGAAACTCAAAATTCACATAATCGGCGATAGCCTTAGGTAGGGAAGAAAAAACGACATTAGGAGTTAGAGGAATAGAATAAAAGAAGAAAAAGAATTATAGGAATAACTGAAGAGTTAGACAAGGAGTGTCAAAAGAGATTGATCAGAGAGCGGAACTAAATCAAAAGGTGAAACTTAATTTTTTAATCGTACAAGGTTGAGACCTTCAGGACCGGAGTCCGATCTGAAATTGTGTGAGAATTGTGGTTGACCAACAGTGTAATTAATTGTTGAGAGTTGTAAATTTTTATTAAACAAATATACGTTGGGAGTTTGTGTTTATTGATTTTGGAACACGTGGAAGCAGAGTAACCAACGGTTGATTTTGATATCATAAAACCCAACACATCGAATGGATGCAAAATTAATGCAGCAGACATTCAAAGAAGAGAATTATTGGAGGGATGTCTTACTAAGGATAGTATCGAAAATAAAATAAATTGCAAGTCTCGGTATAGGATTTAGAGTACAGTAAACCCCGCAATTACGACCTAATTGGTTACTGAAAAGAAGTCGTAATGTGAGCAGTCGTAAAGAGAGGTTTTATTTCCCATTGACCCAATGTTATAAATGGCTAATTCGTCGTAGGTCTTGAATTTCGCCTATCTATTCTTTAACAAAATAATTTCATGCAACTAAATGCGAGTATAAGTAACACAAAATCACTAATAGCACTTTAAATAGTAAATACAGCAATAAATCGCATATTGTTCACATATTAAAAATTTATTGTTTAAATCATAAAGATTATTATTTATATTTACAACCATGTCAGAAAAAAGAAAACGTGATATCCAAGTTAGCCAAACTACCAAAAAAAATCGGCAATCATTTACTCTTGAAATAAAACATAACATTATTCGACAGCATGATGGTGGAGCAAAAGTGCATGAAGTTGCTCAAAAATTCAAACTAAAATTCAGGCAAGTCGAAATTGTGAGTCATGGTCGTGATTGGCCCCAGAAAACAAGGTCGTAAAACCGGGCGGTTGTAAGGCGAGGGTCTACTGTACATGACGAAAGCCAATCTTCTAGTAAAAAAACGCAATTATTTAACGTGCTTGGAATATCTAAGTGAATATGACGAACAGGGAAATCGTGGACGAGGAAATGCCAACATTTATCTCATCAAACATGTGACGAGTTTATACAACTAATTAGCGACTCTGTATTGCTTCAAATAATTAAAGAAGTAACAGCTGTAAAATTTTACAGCACTATTGTAGACTCAACGCCAGATATTTCCCATGTCGATCCATTGACTTTTATATTTAGATATGTGCTGCCAGCTGGAGATATAAAAGAAAAATTCATAGGGATTTGCCTATTGGAAAGCGCGATGCTGCATATTTAGAAGAACAGCTACTTTCAAAGTTAAAAAATATGCAGATTGATATAAAACTTTGTAAAGGACAGTCGTACAATAATGCTGCAAATATGTCTGGGAAGCACGCAGGATTGCAAGGTCGCATTAAAAACATAACATTACAGCCGCCTATATTCTTTGTTCCACACATTCGTTAAAGCTTGTTTGTAACCTTGCAGCTGAAGGCTGTGGTAGTGCAACTCGATAGTTTTTATTCGTTCATAATTTATTCAAAATTGACAGTAAAAAAATGTCAAAAACAAGATGGTCTGCAAGAGCTTTAAATGTGGATACCATAAAATTAAGGAAGCATTGAAGCAAATGAAATAAGCTCGCTGTAATTGAAGCGCAGTCTTTAATTGAAAATATGAATAAATTTGAAACTCTTTTGATCACTATTATTTGGGACAAGATCAGCAGAGTCCTTCAAGGTATATCTTTATTGAATTCACTTGAAGGTTTTATAAGATAATTTAGAAATGAATTTAGAACTGTTGAGAAAGAGCCCGAAAACTATACAAGTAGTAAATTTGAAGAAAGAAGAACGAAGAAACGAAAAAAGTGTTTTGATGAAAGAAGCGATAACGATGACGTATTTTCTGAAAAAGAAGATTTCATATGCAATACGTTTTATACAATTTGTGATCAGCTGATAACCGAATTTAGTCGCGGGAAAAAAGCATATGAAGACATTTTGCAAAATTTTAAAATATTCTTCAATCTCTTTGTGCCAGACAATGCAAAAAAAGCAATGTATTAATAACCTTAAAGAGGCTACAAAATTTTAACTTAGATCTAGTAACCGATATAGTTGCAGCGACAAATGATGGAGCCGCTGTTATGAAAACGTTTAGTCAGTTATCACCTATAATTGATCGGCTATGCTATTCACAATAGAATCCACCAATAGAATCTCACGTTAATTGATTTGTTGGTACTGCAATTATTGGCCAATAATAATTCGACAATTTCTCTGAATCCATGCTTGCAAGCGTATTGAATCGGCCGAATATTCCACGGAAATTTACTGTTATTAGTGGGCAATTATTAAAATCAATTTATATTCCAGTAATAGCGTTACAAAAGGGAATACAGTATATTTAGTAATTTATCTCTTGAAATTTATTGTAAGATAGAATAGAAATTGAATATTATTTATTCACTTAATAAATTACTGTGAATTTTCCAATTAATTTAGCTTTTATCTTCATTTTCCAGTGACCAAAACTTACTGAATAAAATGAACAGAAATCTCAAACCCAAACATTAAAGCATGAACATTAGATCTATTATTTCATATTCTCAGTTCAAAATTTATTAAATATTCTTAGAAATTCAAAATTCTGTACAAAATTATTAATTAAAATTAGGTCAACAGATTTATTTCTTTCTATGGCTAGTTTTATTCACACTTAACGGATGTCTAAATTTGTCTTTTGTCTCTGATATCCAGTCTCTTTCATGCGAATACTCCAAAGAGGAATTGAATTCGAACCCCATAAATGGAATAGCTATAGGGAAAATACTTAGGGATAAATGGTTAATACTATTTTTTACTTGTTAAATATAAAATCCTTCTTTCGTGAATAGATTTCTCCTTTTTCAATTCGTGAGCACCTATCTGCAATTTATTAACGGTTTGATACGAATGCGTATACTGTTAACAATAAAGGTCAGTAATTTATTTAAAACATATTAACAACTTTTGAAGGTAATGTTTCCTCAATTTTCATACAATATCCCCCTTCTCGTCTTTCGTTCGCCCAATTTCCAATTAATGTGCCTGGAGAGTATTTGGCTTTTGACACCCAAAACATTTCGCATTCGTTATGTGACATTTTCTTATACTTAATACTTTTTCAGTTATTCTGTCAATATCATATTTTTTATAATAATTTTATTAGTATAGAAATTGGCATATAAATAATTAATTTTAATTTCAAATAAATCGATTTAATTTTTAATGGAATTTCCTGAAATATTGTTAAAATATTTTTAGATAAGTACATTTGGTTTCATGGAATATAAAAAAAATCAATAAGATTATATTAAGAAACACACAAACTTTCCTATGTGTTGATTTATTTCATTTTACACCAATGAGAAATTGATTTAATTTCGTAAGTAGGTAGTTAGTGACCCTCTGCAGCAGTAATTTTTTTTGCTCAACGGTTACGTAACTGCTTCAGAGATTCACACTTATTTTTTTATGGGATTTTCAATACATTCATTATTAATTTGAATTGATCAGTATTTAAGATAAACATTTACTGGATCATTAATGTATTGAATTTCAAGTTCTTTCCTGTCCATTAATTACATTTTTGTGATATTTATTTAGTAT